>JAIUZE010071172.1:0-32429 GCA_022085475.1 Heliosperma pusillum | reverse complement strand
CCTCGTTCCGACATCCAGCCTACTAAACGTGGAGGTAGCCAAGGGAATGAGAGTACAAAGCACAAGACAAAATAGTGCTCAAACCGTCACATTTGTAAAAACTGACTCAAAGTGGGAACATACCAAAAATCGTCACAAAACATGAGAATAGGGAATCATATAAGTTCAAATATGATAAACATGAGTCAATACATGATACATAAGCATTAGAACAAGTTTATGAAGCATAATGAATAAAAACATAGATACCTCTCCAAAACAACGTTGTTTGGAAACCAACGAAAACAAGGGTCCACTTCAAACGGTCATAACTAGAGTTCTAGACATGAAAATTCAGAAATTCTAAATGGAGGTGATAGCTTAACCTCTTACGGTTCCAACGAGATGTCACAAGCCCAAAACAAGCAAGTAACGAAGGAGATATGATCATTTTACGAAAAGGGGTCAGTGCAGGAAAATTTCAGTCGGCGGCGAGTGACGCAGCCTGCGTCCTACAACGCAGCCTGCGTCCCCCAACGCAGCTTGAGTCCCACACGGGATTCAGGGACGATCAATTTCCAACAAGTTACCAACAACAAAATCCTCATTTATCATCACAAACCATCAATTCTCATATCAATTAACAACTAATAACAACCAACAACAACAACACAAGTCCTAAGCATACTAATCATAATCTAAATACGGTTTCTATACTAGAAATCACATAAAACACGTAAATGATATCGAGTAACCCTTCACCGTTACCTTTATGCGTCTTCACTACTCGTCAAGCTCCTCTTCAATTAGAAAATAGTCTTTGTCGGGATCTTGGAGGTCACCACCTACAAATAGATCATAAAAGATGAATAAGATTCATCTTGAGAAAGACGGAAAGTTTGAAAAGCGAGAAAGACGATGATTTTAATATCAATACGGATAAAGGAAGGTAAGAGGGAAAGAATGAGACGAACTTACGCGAATTTCGACAAGAAACGAGTGAGCTATGATGATTCAAAGAATGAAAAGATTATGGAGGCAAGGGTTTGATGGTTTCTTAAGAAAGAAGAAAAGTTGAAATGTGTTTGTGTATGAACTAGGTTAAGGGAGTATGAGTATGTATGAGGAAAAAGTCAACAAAAGTCAAACTCGCCTTAAGACGGGATTCTCATGGAATCTCGCGGAAATTCCAAATACGAACTCGGAAATTCTAAATTCGACTCGGAAAATAAAATTTACGATTAAAACTATAATTCACTGAAAAGTAACCGTAAAATATTTTCACTATAAAAATAGGGTACATTTCCGGGTGTTACAACATAACCCTAATGAATTACTCCAAAAATTAACATCATCAATGGCAACAGTTAACCTTCCCAACGATGAGACGACCCTTACAAAATTAATTGCAGATGAGGAGGAGGCTCTTGCTGTAGTTCCCGCTGATCATCACCCATTGATTAAAGGATCCATTGAACATCAAAGGGATTATTGGATTAAGAGGCTTGAAGCAGTCCGACTTGTCAACCAAGCGTCGTCATCATCATCGTCCTCAGGCTACCCACGTCGGCCTGATAATCGCAGGTTGGATGCCGCAAGAGATATGTTAAGCTGTACCCGTCCTACCTTATCTCCACATGCAAGACGTGTATTTGCATGCATTGAATCTGTTATTGCAAAATACGAGGTTAATGATCCGGAAGTCATCAGTATCATCAATATTGTTCCGGATTGTTGGTGGCAGTGAAAGAAAAGCTTTTTACTCTTAACCGGAATTGTTCCGGATTATTTAATATCTTTATTTATTTGATGTCGGATAAATGTAATGTACTTTAATATAAAATCTAGGTTATTCCTAATGAAATCAATGAGAAATAATGTTGTTTAAAGTGTTTGAATTCATATGATTAATTCCGTTGATGTTCAATATTTTGATGTTTGATCAATAGCGATAATCTACTATATATAAAAGGGTTTAGGGTTTAGGGTTTAGGGTTTAGGGTTTTAGGTTTTGGGTTTAAGGCTTAGGGTTTAGGGTTTAGGGTTATTTTGAAGTAACGCACGTATACTAATAATATATATATATATATATATATATATATATATATATATATATATATATTATACTTTGTATTACACTAGTATAGATCTCGTGCAATGGATGCACGGTATATATAGGTTTTACTTTTAGTTTATTATTATTTATAGAAATATATATTTTAAATTGATAACTCATATTTGAGAAACAAAATTTAGGCCATAAATTTTAACAGTATTTCAATCTAAAGGATTAGACCCATTTCTACCCAACATAATATAGATTACAAATATAAAGCCCAACTCAATTATAGGCTTTATGTTTTATGCGGGAAAATTGGAGTTTCGCTTAATCTTTTAGTAGTAGGGGGATTAGTTTGATCTAATTAATTAAAAGTGATCCGACCCGAAAATGATACTTAATAATCACGCGGATAATAAATAAAGATTTCTATCGAATTAAATTAAATAACCCGATACTAGATAATTAATTTTGGGTCGGATCAGTTTCAGGTTAGTGATGCAAAAACGCGACTCGATATATAACCTCATCTGCTTGACCTGGAAATGATCGACGACAATTAACATTCCCGAAACAGACACGAAAGCCAAAAGGACCGGGCCCTCGCTCGCTCCTCGACCCAAACTAACCCGGTAAAGTTACATACCTTATGAATCTAACCCGATCGGAATATGACCCAAACCATTTATTTGTTGATAAAACGTAATAAGTAATAAGTGATAAATGTAGGGTGTGGTGATAAGTAATAATTAGTGATAATGTGGGGTAGTTTTGATGGTCGTCAATATATGAAAATAACCATTTGTTGATAAAACGTAAGCGAGACGATAAATAACAAAAACCGTAAAGATAATGAAAAATAGATGTGGATTTTTGTAAGGGGTTTCTTCAATTTTAGGTGGTTAGTTATTTGATGATAAAAATCGGAATAAATAGGTGTTAAGTTGTAAACTTTCGAACCCAATAATATATTATAGGTGGTAAAAAGCAAAAAACCGTCCCTTTTGAGCATATATATGTATATGCATAAATAACCGTCCCTTTTAGCGTACTTGAACGAAGTCGATCGACCCCATTATTTAATTTGGGAAACATTGACGTCTATATATAATACTTGCATGCATTGATGAATCTGTTATTGCAAAATACGAGGTTAATGATCCGGAAGTCATCAGTATTATATATCATCAATATTATGATGTTCCGAAATCACCTGATCCGAAACCACCTGATGACACGTAACCCCGACCCAAAAGCGATCGACCCGAAGTAGCTACTAGCTAGATAGTGGATTGCCCGATCCGTAACTAGCCACCCGATCAGTTTCAGGTTAGTGATGCGTGATTATAATAACCAGTACTTTAAAAAGAAAATGACCCGATTCAAGAATTACTAGACTCGATATATATAACCACATCCGCTTGACCCGGAAATTATTGACGACCCGCCCAATTATTAACATTCCCGAAACAGACACGAAAGCCGAAAGGACCCTCCCCGACCCAAACTAACACGATAAAGTTAATTACAAACCCGCCGAATCTAACCCGGCCGGAATTGATTCCTAAACCCGATCCGAGCTAATAATTAAACGTAACTTATGGCTATAATATACAAATCGTTAAATAACATAACAATTTTGATGTACTATACCTATATATATATTATAAAATTAAATAAATTAATTAAAGTTAAAGCAAAGTTAAATAAATTAAACGTAATTAATGAATTTATTTTCGTGCCTCAAAATTTAATACCGCGCGCGCGTATCTGAAAAATTGAAAAAAAAACACACAATCTATAAAAACGGTTCTTTATAATTGTAACACCCGGAAATGTACCCTATTTTTCTAGTAAAAATATTTTATGGATACGTTTCAGCGAATTTTAGTTTTAATCGTAAATTTAATTTTCCGAGTCGAATTTAGAATTTCCGAGTTCGTATTTGGAATTTCCGCGAGATTTCAAGTGAATCCCGTCTTAAGCCGTCTTTGACTTTTTCTTGACTTTTGAGCCGTCTTTGACTTTCGTTGACTTTTTCCCTCATATACTCCCTTCCTCACCCTAAACCTAATTCATTTCCCACAACTCAAATTCATTTCTTTCTTCTTCACTAAGAAACACCATAAAACCTTGCCTCCATTTTTGATCCATCTTCGAATCATCGCTACGCCTTCATTTCTTGCTCAAATTCACGTAAGTTCGTCTCATTCTTCCCCTCTTAGCTTCCTCTATCCGTATTGGTAATAAAATTACCGTCTTTCTCGCTTTTTAAATTATCCGTCTTTCTCAAGGTGAATGATATTCATCTTTTATTATCTAATTGTATGTAGGTGGAGACTAGGAAGGTTTAGAAACCGTTTAAAGACGCGAAAAGGTAACGGTGAAGGGTTACTCGATATCATTTACGTGTTTTAATGTGTTTTCCATGTTAGAAATCGTATTTAGAATATGCTTAGTAATCTTAGGAATCGTGTTGTTGATGATGGTTGTTGTTAGTTGATAATTGATATGAGAATTGATGAATTGTGATGATAGATGATATTTGTGTTATGCCTTAGTGAAATTGTGGAGATTTGTGTGACTCGTACCTGTCCGAATAGGACGCAGGCTGCGTCGTGGTGACGCAGGCTGCGTCACTCGCTGCCGACTGAAATTTTCCTGCACTGATCCCTTTTCGTAAAATGATCATATCTCCTTCGTTACTTGCTTTTTTTGGGCGTGTGACATCCCTTTGGAACCGTAAGAGGATAAGCTATTACCTCCATTTTGAATTTCTGCATTTGCGTGTCTAGAACTCTAGTTATGACCGTTTGAAGTGGACCTTTGTTTTCGTTGGTTTCCAAACAACGTTGTTTTGGAGAGGTGATCTATGTTTTTATTCATTATACTTCCTAAACTTGCTCTAATGCTTATGTATCATGTATTGATTCATTTTCATCATATTTAAGTTTATATAATTCCATATTCACATGTTTTTGTGACGGTTTTTGCTATGTCCCACTTTGAGTCGGTTTTTATAGATGATACGGTTTGAGCACTATTTTTTCTTGTGCTTTGTACTCTCATTCCCTTGGCTACCTTCCCGTTCGTAAGGCTGGAATGTCGGAACGGAGAGGTATCCTACTGCTTAAATGCATGTGTTAGTGGGCATACGACGACGTTGTTGGGAGTTGAACGCTATGCGTTGATCGACCCGGCCGTCAAATGGTGTGTACTTGCGAGGTGGTGTTATTTGCATGTAGCGTACCGCATGTTATGAGGCTTGAGCTCTTTTCCGCCTCTTTCGTGAATTGATCTACCGAATTTGGGGTACTCGGCCTATATATTGTAAGACCGAGTCTTGGATGCGAAACGCTTTATCGCATGTCGAATCGGAACACGTTATATTCCGAGATCCTGGCCAGGTTTAGCCTAGACCGTTATTATTACGTCGTGACCAGGAGGAAATTAGTCTACATATACGAAATGTAGCATTGTGTATGAGTTCAGGGAAATGTTTATCCCGTGGATGCCTGTTAATCATACTTGCCATGTACACGGTGCTAGTGCGTTTCATTTACCGTGAGAGATGTCGTCTTTGTGTGTCGTTCTTGAATGCGTGATTTCATGATATTATTCATGGTCATTGCATGATTGGGCACCGTCTATGTATTGGGTTGTTTGAATGGATGATAACATGATGGATTTATTCATGGTCATTGCATGACTTGGCATGGTTGTTTGTCGAGTCTCAGTCTTATCAAACTTATACCGCTAACGGTGAGATGCAAGCCCTAGTGAGCATATTCGGTTGCCTAAGAGTGTCTTCCTCGAGTCTTTGTATAACATGATGGATTCGGATTTGTATTCCATATGCTCTTATCATTATATATTGAATTGCCTATCTATTCTTATCGTTTCTCACATGTATATCTATATGTATGCATGCTCTACTTTTGTATTTCCTTCTATGTACGTTTAATGTGATATGGCTGGGAGAACCCGGAGTTACTCCCCACTGACTGTGGCGTTCATGTTTTTCATTGATGAACAGGTTGCTTGATTTGGATGGCTTTTTGCTTATGCTATTTTGGGTTCGGGTGTGAGCTAGCGGGCGTTGTCCCTGGATGAAACACCTCTAGACGTTGTTTAGCTAGTTGCTAATTACTTTGTTGTTGGATAACATTTTGAGAGACTGCGTCTCTTGTAGTATTTTTATATTTGGTTTGTAATTACTGATATTCCTCGTATTTCTATCTTGCATGTATAAAAGTTTTTAAAAACTTCATATTTCCGCATATTATTTCACATGCTTGTATGTTTTATATTTCCGCATTCGCGAGGGTTGTCACAAATTATGCCAATTATCCGTGGTGTATTACATCATTGTATTCATGACATTCTAATTTTAAAATTTCGACTCATTGTCCTTTCCCCTGTTTAGTTGATACTATAGAAGCAATTTTTGTAATTTTATTTTTCAAATTGTTTCTCGTATTACGAAGGCTTTTAATTAGTTCAGGTTAGGCGTTTGAAAAGTTTCAAATTATGTTGTATTAAAAAAAAGGCAAATATAAGTTATCAAAGAATTGGAAAAATGAACTTTTCATTTTTAATTTGGCTTTGGTGGTTGTGAGATGCTAGGACTTGTTATTGGAGACGTCTTATAGCAAGTTAAGCGCCCACATACTAATGTATGATTTAAATTCGTCTTTGATTTGGATTGCTCGAATTCTTGCTCGCGACAGGAATTCTTGTAGTCCATTATATAAGATATACACTTTTTACTTATCTAATAAATGTGGTTACAAAACTTTTCTTTAATTGAACTCTTGTAACTTTCTTAAGTTATGAGAAATCGAAGTTTCAATATTTAAATTTTCTATTTTCAAGTTTCGGGACGAAACTTATTTTAAGAAGGGTAGAAGGTAATACCCCAAATAAAATAAACTTGAAAATATATATAATAATAGGACTATCCGAGACTTTGTAGACTAAACTCGTATAAAGTATATATGTCAAGACTAGTATAAAAAGTAACCCGTTAAAATTTCTTATGACGTAAATTTTACTAGATAACTATAAAAAAAAGAAAAAAAAAATTCACAAACTACCACGTAAGACTAGGTACCACCATGACTCATCAAAGAAGTTTTTTCATCTTAATGTTGAGACTTGAGACATTTATTTGAAGACGTAAGAAAAAAAATATAGAAAAGCTAGAATCTCGCTAAACGTATTCCAACAAAAAGAAAAAAAGAAAAGAAATCCCTAGACACTATACTAAATTGAACGTGACAAATTGGTAAATGAGAGGGTTACTTCTTCGTTTCTCTATACTACCTCGTATACATTATACCTAATCAAGGTGTGATTTCGGGACCCTTCGTCGTTATAACTATTTATTTACCGTCTTATACATAATTGAAAGAATAGAATAGTATAAGTAATTGTTTCTATTATTTTCTCCGTAAGTTTTGTATTAGAATCATTATAACATTAGTATGACTTCGAAACCCTTCGTCATTAAGATTATTTGATTACCGTCTTAAATATATAGTCGAAATAAGATGATAATTAATAGTTGATGTTTATACAAGTTCTATTATCATTCATAATTAGGCCCGTATCCACCCGAGTCACGTCCGGGTAAACTAAGTTTATCATGTCTTAAATATAATAGACGGACTCTAATAAGACGTACAACTTGATAAATATATGCAGTAATAATGTTTATGAACTAAGTAGTAGGGAGTACTAGTCCTAGATAGAACGAGAAGATATACATGAACGTGATTATCATAAATAAAAATAGTGACTAAGAAGCCGTTGAACTTACCACTAGACCTGGCAAAAGCAACCCGACCCGATTGACCCGACCCGAATGACCCGACCCGTGACCCGAAATTGACCCGAACTACAACACCCGAATGTGACCCGAAACCCGAGTAGACCCGACCCGACCCGAACATGACCCGATCTTTCTTGACCCGTAACTGACCCGACCCGAAAATAACCCGATCCAAAACCACTCAACCCGAAAATGACCCGATAAAACATAACTTTAATTGAACCGAAAAGACTTAAAATCGCCTTTTGTCTCTTATTCTTTGACCCGAAAATGACCCGACCCGAAATAACCCGACCCGGTTGACCCGAAACGGACCCGACAACTAACCCGAAACAAACCCGAAACCCGAAATGACCCGACCCGACCCGAATTAACCCGAAATCAACGAAAGACCCGAACTGACCCGACCCGAACTGGGTCGACCCGAACCCGACCCGGTTGACCCGTTTGCCAGGTCTACTTACCACATACTAGTTATTATGGTAACATAGAACGTTGAAAACACAAGTGAAATCTCATGGCTTCTCCTAAGAAGAATTAAGTCAAAAATCTTCCAGTATAGAAAGAAAAAGCAGAAGGTGTAGTAATCTGACTTAAATAAGTAGGTAAGAGAACGACAAATCACAACCCACATAAAAATATATAAGAAATAAGTGTGCGTACTATTTCATACACGATCAAGGTATAATTTCGGCATCATTCGTTGTAGAAATATTTAACTCCTTATCATAAGCTAATAATGCACTCGTAGTGTTTCTTTGAAAGTATTATCGACGTTAGAATGATATATTATTGCAATATTGATCACATGTTATTTTAATTGTCGTCTTATGAATATACGATTGTGATGATGGTATTGTTGTTATAATGTACGATTGACCAATTATAGCATTCGGGATACGATTATTGGTTTGAGATGACATTATTAAGAAATCCAAAACTGTGTACACAATAGGGGCGTTGGCTCCATATAAAGTAAAGGAGCGTTGGCTCCATCTGAAAGTAAAGGAACGTTGGCTCCATGTGAATTAAAGGAGCGTTGGCTCCATGTGAAAAGTAATGTCTCTCATGCAGTAATGATATACCGATATTAGTGTGATGTGAATATATGTTTATATATATATATATCTATCTTGTTGGTAATGAAGTGATAAATGCTAAAATGTTTGGATGAGTGGATGACTTACCAGTCCCCGGTAAGGTAAGCTCGTACTCTAACGTAATGAAGAGAATTCTTCATGAATAAAGGAAAGCGTAATGTCTCTCTTGTTCGTTAATGGTAGACGGACACTAATGTGATATGAATATGTGTTATTATGAAAATAAGAAATGATATAATAATTGAGGACCTGACTGGTTGGCAGGAAATACTGTATGATGGTAAGTTATTATACTCGGGTAATTTATTGTACTCGCTGACGTGATATTAATGAGGAATTAGGAATAATGAATAATGAATAATGAAAATGACATAAGGCCGGTGGAGGCAAGCGGAATCATACTCAGCCTGTGGTTGGCTGATCTCGTTATTTAATATATATTTTTCAGGTACAAGTATCAGGTAGGATCAAGAGTGAGAAACTTCATATAGAAGACGAGACTTATAAAATGTTTAATTAAATACATATATAGTTTTTAGTTTTAGCATTGTAAGTGTATTTAATTTATCGGTAATGTTAAATACAGCCCTTAGGGTTGTATTTAAGGAGTTAAAAACTTCTATATATGGCATTAATATAGAAAATGATGTCAAAATTGC
Source organism: Heliosperma pusillum (assembly GCA_022085475.1). Taxonomy (NCBI): domain Eukaryota; kingdom Viridiplantae; phylum Streptophyta; class Magnoliopsida; order Caryophyllales; family Caryophyllaceae; genus Heliosperma; species Heliosperma pusillum. The sequence goes on along the minus strand of JAIUZE010071172.1, from coordinate 22,799 downwards.
ACAAATACTTATGCAATTAATGACAATATTAAGTGAATATTTCCTCTTTTAGCTTCTTAAAGACAGCCCTAAGGGTGTATTTATCATTTTCCTTAATTTATTGTATCAGCCTTATATTTTCGGAGGAAAAATACGGCGGTGACGCCCTGTAATTTCGCTGCTGTCTATTATTAATGAAAATAGTTATTTTGAATTACCTGTCTTTTTTTCGGGGCGTTACATTTTAAAAGAAAATTATGTTAGGTATAAGTTTTAAAAATGTTAGTTATACGAGGTATAAGTTATTAATGTACCCTAAAAAATACACATTTTATTGTAAATTTCTCATATGTTGTCGGTTCTAATTTCGAAGAGAAAAGACCGTTTTAAAGGCAGACTTTGCTGAGTTTCCGTAAATATAAAGGGTTAGGTTGATCGTCTAAGCGGGCGATATTAGCATATTTACGAGCCACAACAAAAAAAATGATGCCCGTATGACACACAACATAGACTCATCATAAAGCACGATATAATCAAAGTCTCATCTCGTATTTCATTTTAGTATGGTCTTTTCTTGATAATACGAGTAATAGTACAATGAATCAATCATATGTACGGTATTCCGTTCACTACTACAACCACTTTAAAATGATAAAATAACGTTTACCTTCCGAGATAATCGTGATCTCGATTTCAATATCACGAAATATCCAACAAACTATTTTTTAATTTTTTTTAAAAAAAAGAAGAGATCATCCAGGAATGAAGTCCATCATACGAGAAAAGTCCTGGAAACAAACAAAGCCATCTTTATTAACATCAACACCTTGTATCATACGCCGACAATCTTCTAACGTGCACCTTCCATCTCCAAGCTTAACAAATCCTTGATACAATTCCGATGCAGATATCCTACCATCGTGATCCGTGTCAAAGAACTCGAACGCCGTACGCAGCTCTTCTTCCTCCTGCGCCGTTGATTCGAAGATTGATCCTACGGCCTGTAGTTCATCTAAGCTTATACAACCGTCACCGTCACGGTCAATCTCCTTTATCATATCACCGAGCTCTTCATCTGTTAGTGATTTGTTGAAGAGGTGTTTCAGCTCGTAACGGTCTATTTTACCGTCACCGTCTCTGTCTATCATGTGGAACGCCGATACGACGTCGAATTTGAACTGAGGTGGTGGCAGTGTTGGCAGGGATGCGCCGTCGTCTGAGCGCGTGTCGCGTGGGCGACGGTGCGTGGATGATGAGGTGGAAGATGAGGTGGATGATGAGGTGGCGGATGAGCTGGAGGCTGCGGAACCGAATGATGGGGGTGATGATTTGGATAGGGAGGAGGATGATTTGGATTTGATAGTGTGGATGATGTGTTTAGGGTTGATGGATTTCAAACTGAGTTTCATGGTGGAAATGATGATGATGGAGATGGGGAGAGGAGGAAGAGAAAGAAGGGATAAAGGAAGGGAAGGGATGAAGGTGAGAGGAAGGAGGGGAAGAGGAGGGGGTTATGAAGGGGAGAAGACATGGGAGTGGATGGGAATTTCCAGGAAACTTCCTGGGATTGAAACTAGTGTATTTAACTGTACTACTCCCTCTTTTTCCTCCTTATATTTATAATTTCATTTATTATAAAATGATAATGATAATGACTCTTGGTTGGTTGGTTACTTATAATAAGTTGGTCTTGCTTTAGACAGACTATTTTGGTCTGAAGTAATAAGACGTGATTTTTTAATCACTTTACAGTTAAATGTAACCACTATTGAAAAGAAGTTAGAAAAAAGCTGTTATTACATTTTATCACAAAATGACAACATAATCCCATCGTATTTTTCAGACGAAAATGGTCCGTCGGAAATAAGAATTTGGGGCTTATAATATGTCTTGGGATGCGAATGCGCTTTTTGTGTGAATCAATGAATGAATGAATAAATGCCCCATAACATGCTCTCTTTACTGCCATTTTGGACCATTTCTTATCCGGGATTTTTAATACGAGTCAGATTAATAGCCATAGTGATTCTTATTCTTAGACCATTTTCAAGCAAGGTTATGACCTTGTTGAGCATAATAATCAAAGATTAATGACATATTTAGTATGACCTTGCCCTACAAAAAAGGTCAATTTGTGACCTTTGTTGGAGCAAATTGACCTCCTACTTGACCTTATATGTGTCCAATTTTTATTGGGCACATCATTAAAAATAAATAAAAAACATCTACTTTTCTAGTATTGGGAGAGTATAAATGGGTAGGTTAGAGAATGTGGGATGTTAACAATATAGAAAATGATTAAAAATGTTGGAAAATATAAAATGACTGAGTTGGTGAGCTATATCATGACTTTCTACTTGGAAGGGTGTAAATGAGTCAAAATAACTATGAAATGATTAAGAGTAAAAATGGGTGGTGACCCAATTAACTTGACCCTTGCTTGGTTATGGCCTTAAGGTTGTCATTAAGAACCAAAATAAAAAAATTATTTATTGTACAAAAAAAATCGTTTTAAGTTTTAAGAACCGAGTTCTAAAATAAGAACTCAGTTTGTTTAGTATGAGAATTTGGGAACCGATAAATATGTCGTTTATATCTTTCATTATATATTAGTAAAAAATTTAAAAGTTTGATAAATAATGTACTCCTAAAGATGAATCAAACAAGATCTCATGTGGATATATTTTCTCTTATATATTGTCGAGAATATTGAAAATTCTACTTACTTGTAAATAATGTTCAATAGAGAAAGGTGAAGAGTGGATTTGAAGGGAGGGAGTACTCTAAACTGATTTATATAAATGAATGAAGGGAGTAAGATTTTTATTATCTAAACTCGCAAAGAACAAGATTAAGATATGAATGGGGTAGATGCATATCTTTATCAATCCCGCATATACTAAAAAGAATAACACAACTCTAAATTTGTCGCCTAAATTATCCCACTCTAAGTAATAATTTTGCCGCTCAAATATGTGTTAGCTAATGAAATGGACCCCACTATCATTGATTGGCTCTACTAATTTTCTTTTTTATTCTCTAAAAATAAAATTACTTGCCTAAAATCTAACTAAGAACTTTTTCATTGATTGGCCCATAGTTTCATTGGCTCTGAATTATTGGTCCCTACTATATACTTTTGTAGAGTAATATTGACACCCAATTGGTGGAATAATATATTTACAGTATTATGAAAGTTTACCTAAACGATGGCCATATTTTGGCGTTATTTTATAAACGTTGTTTTGACAATTATACAAATGAACTCTACATTATTATCAATGATTATTGGTAGTATTGGGAAATTGGGATAATGTGTTTACTCTTTATATAATTTTTATCTCTATATATGTGTTATGTATTTTTTAAATGACATTGTTTATAAACAACATCTAGAGGGTGCTTTTATTTCTAAATTGAAAACCCGACGAACAATACATATTATTGTACACATTTACTTAATATATACTACATCTTATCAATATTGTATAAATAAATAAATTTCAATTTATCGTTTGCTCTTTAATCTCAAATCTGCGTAACGCCATTCTTAGTGGGTATGCCTTTTGTTGTTCGCATGTTATAATATTATTATATTTATAAACAAGTTTGACAAAATAGTTTTAGAGAAACAAACAATCTTATCCTGGTAAAACTATTGAACTTTTTTTTTCGATTCTTAATAAGAAATCACTACCACAGAGTATAATTTTATCCTATATTTCTAATGGAACTAAGTACCCGACAACTTAGTTGTTGTAATCTATAAAACCAACCTCTGAAAAACCGTACTGTTGCACGTGTTTTCAACTAGTATTCATATAATTTTGCTTCATTCTTATCCCATCCTTATTCATCTAATATTTTTTCATCCATGCTCTCACTTATTCACAGGATGAAGCGGGTATAAAGGGTAACCATTCAATAGTTTCACCTTAAATTGAGTACAATATAAACAAGAATTGTGGAAAGGATAAAGTTTCAAAGTTAGATATTTCATTTTTGATATTTTTTATTTGTAAACTTTTCGAGTAGATATTTTTAAAAATTAATTATAAATATGAATTTAGGTTGTCCTTAAGATAGTTAAAAGGGTGATGAACAACAATTTATATTCAACCCTAAATTCACTACGTATCCTTATAACCTACCCTAAATTCAAAAATCAATCGTCATTATTGTTGGAATTATGCCCCAGACCCAATCAGATCGGTAACGTTAATTACTACTGGCTTAATGTTGAACCTAGATGGTCACACACTTACGGGTTAACGTTTACACTTAAGATGACTTTATATTATTATATGATAATAATTAAAGTATCTAGATGACATATTATTGTATTAATTGCTAACACAAAAGATATAATATTAAAAGGAGAAAGTATTCCATAGTATTAAAATAAGGAAATAAAATAAGGAGTTTATTTTATTCTTCCCTATAAATACTTGGAGTTGGTAATTGAAAAATAATACAATTCATTGAGTTAGTTTTCCACCAAAAATATAGAGAGAGAAAAAGGGTTTTCTCAAGGGTTCTCATATTTCCGAGTCGTCTCAAAGGTTGAGAGTGTAGTTCGTATCCGGTGCGGATACACTAGAGACTTCGTACTTTCGGAGTTAATTGCTAATCCGTCTTAAATCCAGGTATGTGAATTAATCCCTTTTATTTACATCAATTGAATGCAATAGATCTATGAAAGGATCGTATAATTATTATTTCCGCTGCGTATACCGATCCTTTAATTATATCCCACCCATTTAATTTAGGCTAGATGGATATTCACAAGGTGAGGGTAGACTTGTCATCCCTAAACAAAACCCACATCTGCGATAATAGTTTTCAAAAAATCTCAATTGATAATTTAGCATATGTTTTTCTCGATTGGAATGAAGTAAAGGACAAAAGTGAACTAGTTTTTTTTTTTTAAAAAATAAGATTCTTCAATGCCCAGTACTAGGGTGAAAGAACGAACATTGTACGAGTTAATGAACTTAATTATTTTAAAACAAAATTATAAGTATATGTTGCTAGATACGTGTTTCGAAATTCATTTTTTAAAATAAATAAGTCTCGTTATAAGTATAGTCTCAGTCTCATGTAATTTTTTTTATACATGTCAGAGTTTTTTGCCTAGTGTTTAATATGTATGTATGTATGTATGTATGTGGTATGTGGTATGTATGTATGTATGTATGTATGTATGTATGTATGTATGTATGTATGTATGTATGTATGTATGTATGTATGTATGTATGTATGTATGTATGTATGTATGTATGTGGTATGTGGTATGTGGTATGTATGTATGTATGTATGTATGTATGTATGTATGTATGTATGTATGTATGTAGATTTGGGTTCTTATGGTGAGGTAGTTCACATCTGGCCCATTAGATTATATTAGAGATCAATGGTCCAGAACTAATCTTGCATTTCATATATAAGAGGCTCCTCCCTCAAATTTTCACTCACCTTAACTTATAGTTCGTAATATATAGTGGCTCATTTGGCACAACAATATGTGAATATGAAACTATTTATTCTATATAAATGAAAGGTTAAATAAATTATAATACTATGATAAGTTGGAGGTAAGTGGGGATCCATTTAATTCTCCACTTGCCCTCTCACTTGTCTTCTTGTGAGAGGGGATCTGAGTCCTCTTCATTGAAGGCGAATATAACCCGTCTTCAATGAGACCAACTGATTTAACTTATATCTAAAGTTCTTAATAAATATGCTTGTTTTGAGTGATCAACTTAAACGATATAAATGGCACAAGAAAAATAAAACTCATCAGGATATAAAATTAACTCATTCTAAACTAAATATGAGTAGTGACTATAGGTAGGCTGGTTTACTTGGTGAAAGAGAACGCATGTTAAGGGTATACATGACTTTTCACAAATAAAGGCTTGTTTGAGTGACAACTGATTTAAAAAAAAACATCTAACTATTAACTGGCATATCGCAATAATGAAAACTTAGGATCAAAAAGAGGAAACACAATTGAAATGAAAGGTAAGACCCTAGTAATCAATAGTTATTCATGGTTCGTCTCATTCATTAAGTCTGGTCCATCGAGCCACAAACTGCACATTTTTAAAATATTACAAAGGTCTGGGCCACTATCCCGTCCCAAACCCATTAACCCGTGTGCTCATGGGAGAAAATTTATCGTGACTCCGGCCTATGTCCAATACAACCGACATTTTCTCATTTTCTCGAAATAAATCTGCAGCAAAGATTTTGTTCACGAGTCTAGGTCTGCTACTACTTTATGAGCGTAAGAGTAAACTTTGTCTTCACTTTCGTGACTTGGGGCTCAAAGCTATATCATTTTTGTATCATTTTTCATTGAAATACCGTCGCTTAAGCATTAATGTCTTGCTCCTTCACTACTACAAAAACAGGCTATGACAACGGTTAAAAACCGTTGTAATATTAAAAAGCGGACGTTGTTAAAGCCTCCGTCGTTAAAGGTTTTAACAACGGTTCCTATTTAATGAAAATACCGTTGTGAATCGTTTTACAACGGTACAAAGTCGTTGTTATTACTAGATAACTGTTGTTAAAACGTGTGAATAATTATGGTGGGAAAGATACAAAAACGGTTCTGTTAACTGAAACCGTTGTTAAAGGTATAATTAGTTTTGGTGGGAAAGATTATAACAACGCTATTATTTTTCAAACCCGTTGTGAATATAGTTAATTACAACGGAGTATATTAATCAAGCCGTTGTGGAAAGCTTTAATAACAACAAGTATATCAGAATACACCGTTGTTAAAACGTGTGAATAGTTTTGGTGGGAAATATGTAACAACGGTCTATTTAATAAAACCGTTGTTAAAGGTATGATTAGTTTTGGTGGGAAATATGTTACAACGCTTTTAGTGAATTTTGAAAAACCGTTGTTATTGTTTTTATTATTGTTTTTGAAAAAATTGTAATTTGTTCCCCTGCCAGTGAAAATCCTGCATAAATCAGCAGCAGTAGCAGCACGCATAAACCACTTTCAGCAGCAGCAAAATGATATATCTATATATAAATCAGAGCAATTCATGTACAGCAGCAGCAAAATGATATATACAACCAAAATGATCTCCTTCAGAGCAATTCATGTACAGCAGCAGCAAAATGATATATACAACCAAAATGATCTCCTTCAGAGCAATTCATACTTACAATTTGCTCTAATGACTTCTACAAATTAAAGTTCCCTATCTGCTTCCAAAATAATCTAAGTTTCATTTATTCTTTCTTACCATAATGTTCAAGGACGTATTTGCCCTACAAGTCCCTTACCTCGTCTATATGGTGCTTAGCATACTCAGGGACATGTGGCGTGTTGATTAAATACTGCAGATAAAACAAATAAAAGACATCGATCAGTAGGGTAACAACAGTATAGGCATACATAGCAACATCGATCATATATAGCAGAAAAGATATCAGCTCTAATGAAAAAAAGTAAATAATAGCTACATTAAACTACTAACTCTTTCTGGAATGCTGATATATCTTCGTCTAATAATCTCCAACATGAAACGACAAACGTAGTATCCACATTGTATGCTATCCGGCTGTTTAGGGACCTATTATTACATAAAAAACGAAAAGACGAGAAGGCAATTACCAATTAGTTTAATGCGTAATTAAAAAAGACAGATGTATATGCGTAATTAGTTTAATGCACTTAATTATTAAGGTATTGTATTTGCGCGTACGTACCCCTGTTATCGTAATAAAAGTAGGGTCATCATCAGAATCTTCCGTCGGTTGATCTTCGTTTGCTCTTTTCTTCTCAAAGGCCCTTTAAAAAAGGAAAGAGGCCGAAAGTCACATAAACTTACTTAATAATAATAATTGAAACTTAATATTATGTGCCAAATCAGTATTATAAAATTACTTAATAATCATCTTCTTAAAGGTCTCGGATGGTTGTTTATGCAAAGAGTCCAACCAAAATACTTTCTTCTTGCTCGGATTGATCGCTGCTAGCACCCAATGTCTCCTAGATCGAGAGACACATCATTATTAACAAGCACAACATGCATCATAACCAAACATATAAAAATGCAATTGTATTTGGAATCGTAATATTAATTATATATTACCCGACTTCATTATAAGGGGCAAGAATGAGCTTATTTTTTTTCGCCAATTCCGCAGCAATATAATCTATACGTTCATCATACGAAATCATCCCGATATGCATAGATAAAATATTTGGGCACAGGAATCTGTATTGAGCAAGTGGATTATTGGTCCCGGGGATCACAACCGAGTTCAAGTACCTACATGACGGTTTTAATTCCGATATTAAAAACACTATATCTTAGTCAGAATATTAGAATATTGCATGATTTAATTTATTAAGAAACTTACTTCATCCAAACATATAGGTGTTGGACATCAATCTCGTCAAGGCCAGCCCAAATGGCTAGAATTTCCCAATCCAGCATTGCTTGACGTTCTACCCCTACAATACCATCCTCGAGCGGAATAATTATTAATTGCTCGCTTGCTATGCGTCTCCCAGCCTCCTTATAAAGGTCCAGCATCGTCATCGTTCGTAGTTTTTTCATGTAAACGTTCCCATCATATTTAGTACGGGATAGACTCCTGACCTCTTTCAGCTTGGGGAAATGATACGGTTCTCCTTTTGTGCTACCTGTCACAACCTACATGTGGCTAACTAAATTAAGTTGCTCTTTCAATGATGAGGCGATAGTAGAACTTAAAATATAAAGAGAGTTGATTAAATACCTCATCAAGTTGTTGTTTTGACGAGGTAGTAGAAAGATTGTCTATCGAGTTAGACTTATCCATTTTTTTTGTTACCTAAAAAACAAAAATATAACATATAAATTTCACTATTTATGAAGGTGATGAACAAAGACAAAAGGCGGGTTAAATTAGATGTATTTTTCTAACCCCGGCTACATTCTGTTGAATTTTTTGATCACGAGCCAGGAAAATGTGGCTATTAGGCCATTGGACAAAACAGTGAACCACATCTGCCAGAATTAGAAGGTCATCACGGCCTGGGACGGGTAGTTTACGGGTTTCACAGCCCTTCGCGACTAGCTCTATCTCCACTTTTGCATGATTCGGCAAGAGTGGTACGCCATGAACCAAGATGGTTTCCGCTGAGTCATTGGGCTTTGGGTATATGATCAAACCCCGGGCAACACGAACCACATCCTTGGATGAAGGGTCGGTGAGAAGAACTACCCGCTTTTTTTTTGGCCTGAAGAATACATATTATTTACTAAATACCAAAATATAGTAGATATCATAAATGATCATCTTCATACTAACTTCTTATAATCTACATACCTCATTATTGTCATCCGTCTTCTCAGCCGGCTCCTCAAGTTGCGTCCCCTTTTCAGAGTTATTTACCTTATAAAATTAATTAACCAATCAAAGGTTGGCTGTTGGAAAGAACAAATGCAGAGGTTCAAAATGGTTAAGTCGTATTTACCTTATCGGCTTGAGGTATCAAAACCTCAGCAGCATTAGGTACCTCACCCATCTCCTCAAGTTGCGTCCCCTCTTCAGACTCATTTACCTAATAAAATAAACCAATCAAAGGCATGGCTGCTGGAAAGAACAAATGCAGAAAAAAAAAAAAAGTCGTATTTACCTTATCGGCTTGAGGTATTAAAACCTCGACAGCAGTAGGTACCTCACCCATCTTCTCAGCCGTCTCCTCATGTATTGGCAAGGTAGTAGTGTCTGCCTCTTGACCAATCTGTTGCACTACCTCACCCTTTTTAATGACATCCTCCATCATCTTCAATTCTTCTTCGGAAGGCTTGCCTCCAGAATTCATCTTCAGTATCACGGAGACCAATAACTGAACCTGCATGCCCAAAATGTAGAATCAATATTTTGTTAAAACAATAACATGTGAATTTTAAATGACAATAACAAATGGTACCATGTCAGCCTTCCCCTTATTTTTCTTCTTCTTTTTCGGGCTAGTTGTCCCATAATATTTCGTGACTCCGACATGTAATGGGACGCCCCTCAATTGACCTGGATGCTCGGGACGGCCGATCGCTCTAGCAAGAACGTCGTCACGACCACTCGGAGTGAATTTCCCTTCCGCAACCTCCTTCAGAACATTCTCCTATAATATATTAAATAAACTTAATTTAATTTTTGTTCCTAAAATAAATAGATAGTTAGACATACAAGAATTGAACAATAAAGTTATTAAAAACCCGTCTTAATAAAAATAATACTTACTATGTTGGCCAAGACTTCCTGATCATATTCGTTACATGTTTGGGATCCTTTAGGCGTGTGCCCTTCTTTATAAGTTACGTGCCGATTCAAGTCGGTCACTCCCTTTGACACCTACACATTAACTCAAAAATAATATATGTATAAATGTATATCAAGTCCAAGTATGATTAAAAAAATCTAATATATAGATGCTACTTATGAGATTTTCTTCTATCAATCTGTAACCGCCTCGAGAACCATAATATACCCCCCGCTTCTGTGAAATGTTAGCACGATTTCTGGCGCTAACGGTCTTCAAATCATATAAAATCGCAATTAGATGAGACAATTAGAAAATTATAGATACAAGTAGAGTTTTAGAAAAATGTAACCTGAAACTTTTAGAAAAATATAACCTTAAGTAGAGTTTTAGAAAAATGTAAACATATGACATGGATACTTAACCTGAAACTTTTCAGTAGCTTGTTTCGCCTTATAATTATCCCATTGTTGCTGATTGATGTTGGGGTACTTTGTCGGTGGGCTCTTATGCATCTCCCCCGTCTCCTTGTCGACATACAAGTGTAATTTGGCAAGGTCACACCTCCACTGCCTTAAGACTGCCGCTGCCTTACGTAATAGATACTTATCATGGCAGTCGGGAATATCGAAAGCTTCCTGCATCATCATCATATATACTAATAAGCGGCTGTCTAATATCATACCTTTATACGAACCTTTATACAGCTTCCTGCCTTATGTAATAGTAACTTCTGTAAAATAAAATGGTGTTTAGCTAAAGAAATTATCATACCTTTATACGGATCAAGAGTAAGTTCTGCAATACAGGATTTATATTCCTGAAATCATCTAAATCAATAGGCGCAAACTGTTTGGTTGTAACTCCAATCCAAGTGGATAAATGGCCAGCATTTGGACCAGTAGGAACACCTTTCACACTCCATTTTATTTCCATCGGCTTTTTTGCCGCTATAGCTGCAAGGGCTGCAGGGCACTTCGAAGCACCCCTCTCACCAGGCTTATCCCCCTTATCATTGTTTTCTACTCTTTTTCGTTTTTCACCCATGATAATCCTAAGACACTAAGACCTTCAAAAGAAATGAAATAGTAACGGAATAGAGTCATGCATACAGCGATTCTAAAACCCTAAGACCTTAAAATGAATGAAATAGTAACTGAACAAATAAAGAGTCATGCAGAGATTCTAAAACTCTAAAAACTTAGAAAGAAATGAAACTAGATGATAAAGAGAACGATAAATAGAAAATGAAAACAAAAAGATGAACTTCAATCTTAAAACCCTAAAGACGAAACACAAAAATTATCTGATAATGAAAATGAGAACAGGATGATGATAAAGAGAACGAGCAGAATGATGATCAAGAGAACGATCAGGATAATGATGATAATAAACAAAAAGATTTGTGTTGTAAACGAGGATGATTGTAAACGAGGAGGATGATGATGATAATGTACGTGTGTTTAATTTACTCTATAGGATTGGAAATTATTTTTTATTAAGAGAAACTAAAGGGTTTCTTACCATAATGTTTGAGAAACTATTGACAACGGTTATACTAAACACCACCGTTGTTATAGAGTAATGACAACGGTTAAAGAACACACGTTGTAGAAAGTAATAACACTATGACAACGGTTTCTTTAATATGACCCGTTGTTGAAAGTAATAACAACGGTGGTATTATAAAGAACCGTTTTTATAGATTATGTGTTTTTTTTTTAATTTTTTAGATACGCGCGCGCGGTATTAAAATTTGAGGCACGAAAATAAATTCATTAATTACGTTTAATTTATTTAACTTTGCTCTAAATTTAATTTAATTTATTTTACTTTGCTCTAAATTTTTATATTATAGGCGTAAGTTACGTTTAATTATTAGCTCGGATTGGGTTTGGCCTGGGAATCAATTCTGATCGGGTTAGATTCGGCGGGTTTATAATTAATAACTTTATCGATCAGGTTATTATATATTATTAGTTTGGGTCGGGGAGCGAGGGTCCTTTCGGCTTTCATGTCTGTTTCGGGAATGTTTATAATTGGGCGGGTCGTCGATAATTTCCGGGTCAAGCGGATGTGGTATATATATATCGAGTCTAGTGATTCTCGAATCAGGTCATTTTCTTTTTAATTAAGGTACTGGTTATTATAATCATGCATCACTAGCTAACCTGAAACTGATCGGGTGGCCAGTTACGGATCGGGCAATCCACTATCTAGAGCTAGTAGCTACTGCGGGTCGATCGCTTTTGGGTCGGGGGCACGTGTCATTAACCTCGTACTACTTTGCAATAATATTGATGATAATATTGATGATATATAATTATTAATGATGACTTCCGGATCATTAACCTCGTACTACTTTGCAATAATAACAGATTCATCAATGCACATGCAAGTATTATATATACACGTCAATGTTTCCCAAATTAAATAATGATATGGGGTCGATCGACTTCGTTCAAGTACGCTAAAAGGGACGGATATATTGATGCATATATATATATATATATATATATATATATATATATATATATATGCTCAAATTAATTTAAAAAGGACGGTTTATTGCTTTTTTACCACCTATATATAATATATATATTATTGTGTACATACGTTTTATCAACAAATAAATGGTTAATAGGCCATATTCCGATCTGGTTAGATTTGTAGGGTATGTAACTTTACCGGGTTAATTAGTTTAATTGGGTCAGGGAGCGAGCGAGGGTCGTGTCCTTTCGGCTTTCGTGTCTGTTTATTCGTGTGTACTGTCTGTTCATTTAATTTAATTTAATTCGATCATTTAAATGTTAATATGCTAGCGGATGAGGTTATATATCGAGTCGGGCCGTTTTTGCATCACATACCTGAAACTGTCCGACCCAAAATTAATTAGCTAGTATCGGGTTATTTAATTTAATTCGATAGAAATCATTATTTATTATCCGCGTGATGATTATTAAGTATCATTTTCGGGTCGGATCACTTTTAATTATTAAGTATCATTATTAGTATACGTGTGTTACTTCAAAATAACCCTAAACCCTAAACCCTAAACCCTAACCCCTAAACCCTAAACCCTAAACCCTAAACCCTAAACCCTAAACCCTAAACCCTAAACCCTAAACCCTAAACCCTAAACCCTAAACCCTAAACCCTAAACCCTTTTTTTTTATATATATATATATAGTAGATTATCGCTATTGATCAAACATCAAAATATTGAACATCAACGGAATTAATCATATCATGTCAAACACTTTAAACAACATTCTTTCTCATTTATTTCATTAGGAATAACCTAGATTTTATATTAAAGTACATTACATTCATCCGACATCAAATAAATAAAGATGTTAAATAATCCGGAACAATTCCGGTTAAGAGTAAAAAGCTTTTCTCACACTGCCACCAACAATCCGGAACAATATTGATGATACTGATGACTTCCGGATCATTAACCTCGTATTTTGCAAAAACAGATTCAATGTATGCAAGTACACGTCTTGCATGTGGAGATAAGGTAGGACAGGTACAGCTCAACATATCTCTTGCGGCATCCAACCTGCGAGTATCAGGCCGACGTGGGTAGTCAGAGGACGATGATGATGACGACGCTTGGTTGACAAGTCGGACTGCTTCAAGCCTCTTAATCCAATAATCCCTTCGATGTTCAATGGATCCTTTAATCAATGTGTGATGATCAGCGAGAACTACGGCAAGAGCCTCCTCCTTATCTGCAATCAATTTTGTAAGGGTCGTCTCATCGTTGGGAAGGTTAACTGCTGCCATTGATGATGTTACTTTTTGGAGTAATTAATTAGGGTTATGTAATATTAAAAGGAGGGGTTTTGAGGCTGTATTTATAGAGGGGTTATGCTGCCATTAATGATGTTCAATGGATGCTTTAATCAATGTTGGTTCTGTTGTTACAATTGTTCTTGTAACACCTGTAAATGTACCCTATTTTTATAGTGAAAATATTTTACGGATACTTTTCAGTGAAATTTAGTTTTAATTTAGAATTTAATGTTCCGAGTCGAATTTAGAATTTCCGAGTTCGTATTTGGAATTTTCGCGAGATTCCATGTGAATCCCGTCTTAAGGCGACTTTGACTTTTTCTTGACTTTTCCTTATACATCTCATACTACCTCTTTAACCTATTTCATTTCCCACAACTCAAACTTACTTCTTCCTTAAGAAAACCAAAACCTTGCCTCCATTTTTGATCCAAGCTTAGAATCGTCATATCTCATTCGTTTCTCGCTCAAATTCACGTAAGTTTGTCTTATTCTTCCCCTCTTAGCTTCCTCTATCCGTTTTGGTAATAAAATTACCGTCTTTCTCGCTTTTCAAACTTTCCGTCTTTCTCAAGGTGAAGTAAATTCATCTTTTATTAACTATTTGTAGGTGGTGACCTTCAAGATCCCGACAAAGACTATTTCCTAATTGAAGAGGACCTTGACGCGGAGTGAAGACGCATAAAGGTAACGGTGAAGGGTTACTCGATATCATTTACGTGTTTTATGTGTTTTCTAGGCTAGTAATCGTATTTAGATTATGGTTAGTATGCTTAGGACTTGTGTTGTTGTTGATGGATGTTGTTAGTTGTTAATTGATATGAGAATTGATGGTTTGTGATGATAAATGAGGATTTTTGTTGTTGATAACTTGTTGGGATTTGATCGTTCCTGAATCCCGTGAAGGACGCTGCTGCGTCGTGGGACGCTGGCTACGTCGTGGGGCGCTGGCAGCGTTACTCGCGGCCGGCTGCAGTTTTCCTGCACTGACCCCTTTTTGTAAAATGATCATATCTCCTTCGTTTCTTGCTTGTTTTGGGGTTGTGTGATCGGTTCTGTCGCGGTCCCGAAACAAAAATAATTTACCCGGACTAGGCTAACAACATAAGGAATGTAATTAGGGAAGTAGGGTGTCGATCCTCAGGGAGTACGTGTTACTTATGAATTGTTATGGATTGGTTTTCATTTAAAATCGAGTCACTTGAGTTGTTTGTCTGAACTATTAACATAAAATAAAACGACAAGAATATAAATGACGATATGTAAGAACAAATATGTAAATTACAAAACAAAAAACCCAGAACAGAAGACATACCCGATCGGGTTGTCACGTACCCGATCGGGGAAGTCCTCTGATCCGAATATTGACAACTAATTTCTAACTAAAGACGGTATTTAAATGACAATATTGAAAGTCTAACTAGCTAAACTAATTAACCAGAGAATAACAATAATAAAAACTATCTAGGAACGGGAATAAAAAGACGATAAACTAACTAGATAACGATAAAGTAAACTATCTAATAACAGAAATAAAAAGACAATAAAATAAACTATCTAAAACGATAAATTAAACTAACTAATCAAGTTGATATAGTGAAAGAGAAATACATGTAAAACTAGTTAAAAGTTTCATAGATACCAATATTAGAATTACTTATGATTGTCTAGGCCTTGTAGCGGTATATTCCTTCCGGATTCGTACCGACCTTTTAGTGGGTCCTAACGTCCTTTCAGCATGGTTAAGTCACTAAACCCCTATTGATAGTCCTAATTCCTATCCCAACTCTTGTCATAAAGATAGAAATGACTAATACAAACAATTGTTTATGGCCACTAAACAAAGTTATAGAATTTGACACGACCAAAGGAAGAAACAATTTAGATGGTTCAATTGGTAACTACTCTTCTTATAATTCATTTGACTTGTAAATCATTTCAAATAGTACAACTCTATTTATTTTATTTACACAATAATAATTTTACAATATTAGATTTAATCTAATCTATGTGATTATGTGATTAAGTAGATTAGCAAGAAAAAGATATATGAAATTAGACTATGAAATGTAAGTACTAAAGTGATTATGGTGATTATGTCAACAATCATTCTAATGGTATTTTTAAGGATTATATGATTAGGTAAATTATAATGTGACATGCTAAATAATACTTTGGTTTTAACTAAATTGATTTTAGGTTGATTTCCTACTAACAACAATATTGTGAAAATGATACTAACGAGATTATAATTCATGGTGGTTAAAATTGCATAAGTAAATAAGATTAGAGAATTACCGATAAGGAAAATGAGTATATAAGAATGAAAGTAAGAACAAATACCCAATAACAAAAGCTAAGTAAACACTAGAGAAATACTAAGAAAGCTATAAAAACTTGTAAGAAAATGTGCTAAAAGAAGTGATAATAGATTATTAGATTATTGTAAGATTGTGTGTTTTTATGCTTGGATGATCATTGGCTTTTATAAGGCTGCATGGCTGCTGATCCTCTTGCTTATTCGTACCCTAGTCAATGCATTAAACCTCCCATTTAAGCTCGGATTGAAGAAGAGCCAAGTAACGTCTTCTTGCAGAAATACCCGATCGGGTAACAGGCAATCCGATCGGGTTTTTGTGTAAGTCGGATTTTCCGTCTTTTCATCTTAGGCACGGAATCCTATGCCTTAGTCTTTGGTCAATGCATTACGGAATTGGGCTTGGGCTGATCTTATCTTGACTTGGGTTGAGTTTTCTTCTTAAAGTCCAAAGCCAAAATCCAAATTGAGTCCATTCGAGGAAAGATGTAGCGGAATTGTAATGAAATTGTGAACTGGCTATCATCAATTCCTTGAAAACTCGTATCCTAGTGTCTTTGCTCCATAAAGTAGGAAAATATAGCAAAACCGCTTCATTTCCTATAAAACGAGTCAAAACACGCAAAACAACTAGAATAGCAGTATTAGCTCGTTAATCACTTAACAAAGTGCATAAATCATATAGAAATCGAGCTAAAACGGGGGATAAATCAATACAAAATATCACTTATCAAACTCCCCCAAGCTAAACCCTTGCTTGTCCTCAAGCAATCATAACAATCATAACTAGGACAAGGGTAGCTAACGATGATCAATCCATCATACAAATCTCAAAAAGTAAGCTCTAATAAGTAGATGAATCATAAACCCACAGCAACAAGGGCGAAAGAAAAATGCGAAACATGGTTGAGATTTACATAACGGCGCAGCATAGAAAATATTCTTCGGACTTTTTCAGCTCTTGCATGATCTTTTGACAATGGACTCTCACGGTACACTCATCACTCAAATTTTTGTAAATTAGGAAATATTAGGTAAAATTTGAAGTGACACTCACCTATCTACAACTTATAAGAATGTGCCCGCAGTCTAGTATGGTAGACAATCCAAAATCATTAAGTAAAACTAATCATGATCAAATTATAATGTAAGAAGCACTAGTAAAATAAAGAAGAGGCTTGGGAAATTTGGGTAAGAAAGTGGACAAATGGATTTGGTCATGTGGAGCTTAAAGTCAAGCTAGTAATAACCAAATGTGTAGTGGATACTCAATCCAAATCATACCAATTCCCATCGATAATAATCAAAGCCAAAAGCAACATATTGGCTTATTAAACATTAGAATCAAGATACAACTTCCCATAATTTTCTTTCTTTTCATTTCATGGAAGCGTTTTACCTCTTTTCTTTTCTCGTTTTTTCTTCTTTTTATTTCTTATGAGCTTTCAATTTCATTTTTCTTTTTCCATAATTTTTCAAAGCTCTTTTTTTTTTCTTCTTTTTCTCTCTTTCACCAAAACCAGGAAATCAGTAATCCCGAGACGGCTCACACCAAATAGTGGAATTATCGTAATATCGCAAAAGCACAGAACACCCCTACACAAATAGTTGGTTACTAGCTCAACAAGGGTAGGCAAATTTATAATGTAGCTAGAAAGAAGGGTGTTAATTGTGAAAGGTGAACAAGAGATTGAATGGCTTCAAAATGTAGATCATGACAGTAGTACTTATAGAAAATGGAATAAAAACCATACTTATGCGTTTTGATGTAACACAGACTATAAGGAGAAACTACTCACTCCTAAACTGGGATCGGGTTCAGATGTACCGACCACTTGCAGGCTCTACCTTACAATATGAGTAGCTTGCCAAAGTCAAGATCAAGCTTAATTAAGTCCGAATGCAATTCCCTATCTACTGTGTACAAGACATCCCCATGAATGCACAATTCCTCATAATAAAACGAAACATCAGCTTATAAAAACTACAAAATGAGAAATGTAAGATGGAAATGATCTTTTATTTTTGATTTTTTCGATTTTTTTAATAAACTAAAAAGAAACTAAGAAAATAAAAAGAAAATAAACTAAAAAGAAAACTAAAAATCTAAATGCAATCCTAAATGCATTTCCTAAATGCAAATCCTCCCCCAAGCTAAAACTTCACATTGTCCTCAATGTGCTTGCAATTATAACAGAAACAAACCGAGAAACGGCTTAATAGCACATGTAACAGAGAAATAATATGAAATTCTAATGGGAAAAGGCAAAATAAAACTAAAAATGTGAAAAATAAAGAAAAAGAATAAAATTCTTACAAAATGGCCAGCCTCCCCCAAGCTAGTATAAACAAGGGAAGCTCATCATCAAATCACAAAGGCCACCAGGCACGACCTCTCATCTCAGAAGAAGGTGGCTCGGGTTCGGATCCAGAAGCATCTGCATAGTGGGTATCATCTGCAGAATGATAACTACCACGAGAAGAAAAGATCCCGGTTGGGTTGCTGGCTCCAAAGGTTTGATACTCCTCCACCTGGTGATCAGGAAAATCACCTCCATACCCTCCAAACCTCTCTACGCCATAGTCGGTTCCACAATAATCCGGTCCGGTTCGCGGCACACCTGCACCATAAGCAGCACCATACCTCCCCTCGGGCCAAGTTTACAAAGACGGGTGGGGGCCCTCGGGTCTAATCACACCTTGCCTAGCAAAGTGGTCGTATATGGGGTGCAAAGCAAGCTGTTGGTCGGACTGAATTCTATTGACAGATAATGTTAAAGCTTCAAACATGGCGGCTACATCGCCCTCAGCACGGGTCGATTGAGAGGATGATCCAACCTCAGGGCGGCTGGATCTAAGCTGGACAGGGGGGTCAATGGTAGTAATATCCCCAACAGGGATGTAGTAGGTAGGTCGAGGTAAGATAGCCTCACCCTCTTGAAGTGGAGGTCGCTACCGAAGAATTGGAATTAGCTCTTCCTCGGCGGTCAACTTGACCGAGTCACGGCCAGCAATCCTCCAAATCATATGGGGGTGAGAAGCACGGAACCAGTTGAGCTGAACAAAGTATGCATAATCTAACCCATTTCCCATCTCGGTGGGAGGTGTAGTCAATGCCTGAAGGTCGGTGGTGGCTTGGTTAAAGCCACAAACTTGCATAGCTAAGCGAGTGATAAGACCTCCATAGACAATGGCTGTGTTCTTAGGATTAACAGCTTTGGTCAACTGAACAGCAAAATGATACGGTATACTAACAGACCATGGTACACCACCATCCACATTCAAAAATCCTCCTAATATTTCTAACTCTACTCGTCTCACCAAATGAGGTTCAGCACGACCCAAAAAGGTCCATCCCATGAATCTTTGCCAAATTCTAATGGCGGGATGATGTATATGTGGGTGTGGGATGTGATCCCAACGAGAGACAGGGTAAGTCGAAATAGCACTCCAAAGCAAGATAACATCAAAGCTTTCCGAAGGTGAGATAACAGTGTTTGCAGTGGTAAGACCAAAATAACTAGCAAAGTGCTCCAAGTTCATACTATAATCATCATTGAACAAACGAAACCGAACTTGGGGCATAGTGTTTCTATTTCTAGACCGATGCAACTCAAATGAGCTCAAAAATTCAAGAGTTAATTGGGGGAAAGTCTCATAGCTAAAGTTCATGCTAGCACTCATACTTAGACTCCTAAACAACACTTTAACATGCTCAAGAAGTTTCATATGCCGTAAAGAAGAAACGTTGAGGAACTTAGTAGCCCTCATACCTTTGCTTTTAAGTACGCACCATTTTTGCCATTGCTCATGTGAGCTAAATTGTACATCCGGGAAACTAGGATCATGCATAGCATTCCCTTGATTCTCGGGTTGTTCATTAGCATCAAGCATTTCAATATCCTCCTCTTGTGCTCTACTACTCTCTCCTTGAGTGGAGGTTCTTGCCCTCTTTGATTTCCTTAGTAAAGGTGCCATTTTCTACAAATAACTAGTATTAAAACACTTCATTTGTAAACACAATTGGATAGCATAAGTGTTAGAATACTAAGTCTTAAGCACAAATTCAAGTATAGTGACCCTAGTAAAACATTGTCATACTATCTTTAAGCACAAATGGATGTTATAAGCATAGCAATATGTTAATTAGGTGAGCAACATATACTTGAATCATGAATTTGGCTACTTCCTAAGGTACTAATGCTAAATTATCATAATAAGACCATAAGTTCATAGTATAAGGCATGAATTCAAGCATCATACTATCACTTAAACAAAAGCTCTTAGCATAAAGTAAAGATGAGCATCTAAATTAGCAAATAATCATCCAAATCAAAGTAATCATCCTAATTAATCACTAGAATTCACTCTATAGCATGTAAGAATCATTGGAAATCCAATTTAAACAAGTTTTACAATCAAAATCAAGAACCCCCAAATTGGAGTTAGGGTTTGTTTATGTTGGATTTCTGAAAAATATAGAGAGATTGAAGTAACTAAAGTAGAAATAACTTACTTGATGATGATTAGTAGTTGCCCTTGATGAACTATAGGAACAAATTTTGCAAGAATAGACTAAGAATTGAGGGTTTTGAGAAAATTTCAGCTTTTAGATTGAAGAACACGAGTATAAGGTAGTAAACAAAAGGGTAGCAAATGGGTTTTATAGAATAAAGTAGAGTAAAACACGAAACAGACAATTTACCCGATCGGGTAGACATGAATCCGATCGGGGAAACCTGCTGCTTCAGTTTTTGTTTCTATTTTCTTTGCCACTTGCTCTTACCTTTTGGCTATGTCCTTGCACATACTTACTAACCTTAGTGATCTTGACAACTTGTGCCAAGGATAGCTTCGTCTTGTCTCAATAGGTCCTCCGATTCTAAGTACAAAAATCTATTGACGAAATATGCATAATAACAAGTAAAACGAAGAAAGTGTTCCTAACTATTACAACATAAAATCCAAAAATATAGAGTCCAAATATAATAGTCCAAAATAAGAATCATTGTCTAATAAGTAAAAGAAAAGAATACATAAAGAAAAAGAAAAGAAAAAGACGGGTTGCCTCCCGACAAGCGCATTTTGAGTCATTCTAGACTTTGTTGTTCTATCCCTCCTTAAGCCTTATGAAGGGATTTTTAGCTCTTAGTGAATTACTTGACAGGCTTTACAAAGTGGTTTCAAAACCTTTGGTGAAAAGCGATGACAGTTTCTCCCCACCGCAAAGGCCTTGAGGCTTCCTTTAAACGACGGGTGAACCACCATTTTGCTTCTCCCTTTAGTGATAAAGGAAAAAGTGTTTCTCTAATCTCGTTTTGGGTGATTCCTTCCCTCGCAAAGGTTTGACAAAGTTCGCAAAAGGTTTGAAGATGATGAGACGGGTTTTCGTTTGGTTTTCCTCTAAATTGGTTACCCTCGATGAGAGCAATCAAAGTCAAATGGACCCTAAGGATCCCACTGGCAAGCTCAAAAACCCGGTACCTTGGATCTTCTCTAGTTAGCACCATTTTATCAACCTACAAGAAAAACACAAAAGAGAAAGTTAGAAATGAATTAGGTACGGTTGCACCTAAAAATAGTAGAAATAAAAACCAACAATACATAAATAAACAAAACCGTGCTCCCCGGAAACGGCGCCAAAATTTGATCGGTTCTGTCGCGGTCCCGAAACAAAAATAATTTACCCGGACTAGGCTAACAACATAAGGAATGTAATTAGGGAAGTAGGGTGTCGATCCTCAGGGAGTACGTGTTACTTATGAATTGTTATGGATTGGTTTTCATTTAAAATCGAGTCACTTGAGTTGTTTGTCTGAACTATTAACATAAAATAAAACGACAGGAATATAAATGACGATATGTAAGAACAAATATGTAATTACAAAACAAAAAACCCAGAACAAAAGACATACTCGATCGGGTTGTCACGTACCCGATCGGGGAAGTCCTCTGATCCGAATATTGACAACTAATTTCTAACTAAAGACGGTATTTAAATGACAATATTAAAAGTCTAACTAGCTAAACTAATTAACCAGAGAATAACAATAATAAAAACTATCTAGGAACGGGAATAAAAAGACCATAAACTAACTAGATAACGATAAAGTAAACTATCTAATAACAGAAATAAAAAGACAATAAAATAAACTATCTAAAACGATAAATTAAACTAACTAATCAAGTTGATATAGTGAAAGAGAAATGCATGTAAAACTAGTTAAAAGTTTCATAGTTACCAATATTAGAATTACTTATGATTGTCTAGGCCTTGTAGCGGTATATT
Organism: Heliosperma pusillum; assembly: GCA_022085475.1. NCBI lineage: Eukaryota > Viridiplantae > Streptophyta > Magnoliopsida > Caryophyllales > Caryophyllaceae > Heliosperma > Heliosperma pusillum. The sequence goes on along the minus strand of JAIUZE010071172.1, from coordinate 129 downwards.
CCTTCCGGATTCGTACCGACCTTTTAGTGGGTCCTAACGTCCTTTCAGCATGGTTAAGTCACTAAACCCCTATTGATAGTCCTAATTCCTATCCCAACTCTTGTCATAAAGATAGAAATGACTAATACA
>JAIUZE010071171.1:0-21849 GCA_022085475.1 Heliosperma pusillum | reverse complement strand
TTAAGAGTTATATAGAAAACCTGCCCATTTGCTGCTTTAAACGCCACAGAACATGTTTCCCAATGTGATGGGGGAAGAATATTTGGAATATTTGGTTTGATTATGGAAGATGCAGCACCAGTATCAAAATATGCAATAACAGGTATGGGTTTGTCGTATTTGTCTGGGAAAATGTAGATTTTTGCATTTGGGGAAGGTTGAAGAGGATAAGTTGGGATAATATCATTTTGTGGTTCTGCTTTACAGGCTTCTATAGGATAAAGATCAAACCTGACAAACTGGTCGGTAATACCTTCATCTTCTTCAGAGTCTTGGTCTGAATCTCCAGATGATTCTTCTTCAAACTCCATTCCCATTGCCAAAATTGTTTCATCTGTTGGTTCATCATCAAGGGAGAAGATGGACTCAATATCTGCATCATCAATGTCTTCCATTTGAGCTAAGTATCCCAAAAGATTATCTCTTTTCTTTTTGTTCAAACAATCTTTTGCATAATGGCCCTTCTTTTTGCAAATAAAGCATCGATCCGACTTTTTGGACCCACGTTGTTTTTTCTTCCTGAAAAATTTCCATTTTTTATTCCCAGACAATTGTGGAAACTTTTTCTTCCATCTTTTTCTGTAGAATTTGTTTTTTCTTCCCTCTGAGGATGTGCATCCACATTTTTTAGGTTTGCACTTGATAGAGAGTTCCGGATGATCACAAGCTCTTCCTAAAAGCTTTCCTTGTTCTTGTAGTTGCTTGAAAAACTTCTGATGGTTACATAGTTTTTCAAGAGCTGCAAGAGATGTTTGGTAGAGTTCTCCCAGTGTAGCAGTACCCAAAGGTATGTTTTTGAGGGAAAACTGTCTAACGGTTTCATTTCCCAATGGCTCTGGAAGAGAATTTAAATAAGCTTGTTTGAGATTTACATCATCCATACCTCCAAGAGCATAAAACCGCTTGGACATCCTTTCATAATGCCATTCAAGGTCTTTCCGCATAAATGAACAACATTTCATACTGAGGAATTCTTCTCTCGCTTGAGTTGTGTAATGATCCCAAGCACCGAGAAATTCATTATGGATGTTTCCAATGAAAGCATCAACTATAGGGGATTGTCGGATTTGCAGTTCTCGATAGGCTCCAAGACTAATCCACCACTGTCTCAGACGGCCATAAAATCTTGACACTAATCTATCTACTACAGTTGTAAGCTTAGCTCCAGGGAAAAGAAGTTGTTCAGTACACCAGGCATGCATTTCATAGATTTTATCCCTCCATTTTGATGGCGGAATGTTATCAAAAGAAAAGCCATGACCCGGTATATCTTGACCTTTAAGATTCCAATCTGGTGGAGGATGAGCATTAGGTTGGTCATGTTCCTCCGGATTTTCTGTTTCACTCTCAACCACCTCCTCAACATGGGTTGGCTCAGCCATCATAAATTCTGGTATTAAGACCTCGCTTTCTGAAATTTGAGATGTGGGTTTCTTTGTCTTTGGTTTGGCCAAACTGGTTAGAAGAGAGGAGATGGGATTATGATGTTCTATCATAAATTGTGAGGCGTCTTCTGGATCTTGGGTCATAGGAGGTTCTATCTGAGTTATTGTTGATGTTTTTTCTCCATCTTTCGATGCAGATTGCCTCTTTTTTGTTATATGTCTTTCTTCAAGAACCTTTGTCGGAAGGAATGACGATGCTCCGAAAGGGCTCAATTCTGGTGGTAGAAGAGGAAGAGGTTGTGGATGTTTTTCAAAGGGTGGTGTATATACTGGGTATGGGGTAAATATGTCGCAAGGCATATTTGGTGGTGTTTTTGGTAGATTTTGTAAGGAGGATAATTGTGTTTTTAAGGATTTTAACTCAGACTCCTTTTGTGAAATAAGTGGAGATGCTATGGAAGTTGTTGTTGCAAGTCGTAGCAGTTCTTGGTGTAATGAAGAGATCTTTTGATGTATCTCTTTTACTGCAAGATCCATGATACTTACCTTTTTATCTATTTGTTGCAACAGATTGTTTTGGGCTCGTGCATTTTCTGACTGCCAGTTTAATGTTGCTTATGCAGCACTTATTTGCTTTGTTGAACCATCCGGATTTTTGGTGACTGGATTTTTTACCTTCCAAGAATGTTTAGAATTTTCTTCCTCAAATTCTGTTGGTGGAAAATCTTTGTCTGGAGGAGAGGATGGACCAAACATGTAGCATGAGGGAATATCTTTTTGTGGATTTTCATATTTTTCTTGCTTTGAGTATTGTACATAATATTCTTTTTGGTAATATCTTTTTGTGGATTTTCATATATTATCATATACCTAATGGGCTCTAATCGTCACATGCTTTCTAATCTACGTCAACCTATAAACTAATCTATACTAATTGAATAAAAAAAGAAGAAAGATTGAACATACCTTGTACAAATGAAAGAAGATTGAAAGGAAGATCAACAAGAGATGAGAAAGAAGTTTGATGTTTGAAAGGAAGAAAATAGAATGAGAAAGAAGCGATTTTGAATATATAACGGTTTGAAACAGTTTTTTGAATTTTGAATAATGAAAATTGAAGCGATTTTGAATTTATAACGGTTTGAAACGGTTTTTTGAATTTTGAATAATTTCTAACGGAAAATTTATGACGATTTGAATTTTAAAATATTAAGACGGAAAATTTATGACGGTTTGAATTTTAAAATTTTAAGACGGAAATAATATCCCACTTTATTATATGTTGATCAATTAATGATAAAGGGCAAAGAAGTAATTATGGGGGGCGGGATGAGTAAATTGGGGGGCGGGGTTTAGCAATGCCCTTTCTTAAACCCAGACGGGAAATGAGGGCTGCGAAACATCGTCGACGTTTTATAAAACATCGTCGACGTTTTTTAAAAAAAAAGACCACTACTACCCTTTTCTCTCCTTCCTCTCTCTAACTTTTTCTCTAAAATTAAAAAATCTCATAAACTAATTTAAACAACTTCCACAAAAATTTGAAAGACGGTTTTCATATAACATTAAACGGTGGTCAATGGCGGACAATGAATCATCGGTACGTTATGCAAACCTAACTTAATTTTTGTTTTGTTTCTTTAGTTTTCCATTAACGTAAATTTGAAAGACGGTTTTCATTGCTTTCTTTTTAGTGTTACGTTACGAGCCTATGACATTTGTTGATTCTTGAACACCCTTTTGAAGTCGATTTATACTTTTTATGCCGAATTCATGAAAATTGATATGATTTTTGGACGATTTAGGGTAGGCAACTCTATATTGGACGTTGATATGGGGAATCAACGTCCAATATAGACGTTGATAACCACTGTTGACGTCCCACCTAGACGTTGATACCCCATATCAACGTCCAAGGTGGACGTTACCTTCGTTGATCAACGTCCAAAGTGGACGTTGGTTCCCAACATCAACGTCCAATATGGACGTTATGCTCTATGTACAACGTCTGTCCTAGACGTTGACACCCCATATCAACGTCTAGGTTAGACGTTATGTATAGGGTTCAACGTCTACAGTGGACGTTGAAGTAGTGTTGCAACGTTTTTTTCAAGTTTACTTGCGTATTTTCGTGTTTTCGTGTAATTTCTCGTGTTTTCGCACGGTTTATTTAAGTTTTAATGTAATTTCCGCTTGTAAACAGGGTTCATTTGAGGAATTTGTCGATAACGGGTTCGATTTCAACCCTTTATTTGTGACGGATATAGGATTTGATACTCGTGACGAAGCGTTTGATTGAGCCCAAAAGATAGCGTTTGCTAATGGGTTTGCATTGGTGAAAACAACTAATGGAGCGAAAAACCGTAGCGAACCCGACTTGTTATCATCATATTTGCGTTGTTCTAGGTACGGGAGGCCACCGGGAGAGTATGATCCCAATAATCCTAGGAAACAATCCGGTTCACCTAAATGTGATTGCAAATTTCGTATTCGAGCCGTGCAAAACAAGTTTCGGGGATTCGAGTGCAAAACAACTTTGGAACATTGTGGTTGCCGTTGGTTTTGGGAAGCACAACCACAAGTTGGTAAAGTACAAGGATGGACATAGGCATTTTGCGGGTTTAACTGAAGAAGAGAAAGAGTATGTGAAACAACAAATCCGGGCCTCGATTCCTCCGAGAGATATTAAAAACGGTCTTCATCAAAGAACCCCGGAAAAACCGCAACCCGCAAGCACCCAAATATATAGTGAGACAACCAAGCTGAGGCGTGAAATGAGAGGGAATCGAAATCCCGCTCAACAAATGTTGTCCTTAGCTGTAGAAGCGAAATATGTGCATTGGCATGAGAAGACTCCCGAGACATGTGAGCTTTCTCATGTTTTCATGTCTCATCCGGAAGCCGTGAAGCTGTTTCGTACCTATCCACATGTTGTGCTTATTGATTCGACATACAAGACCAATGTGTACAAGATGACACTCGTTGAGCTTGTTGGTGTCACACCATGTGGATCTTCATTCTTGATTGCTTATGTATTGATTCCTTCTGAGTCGGAAGATGGGTACAAATGGTTATTGAAGAAGTTGGGAATGCTTCTCGAGTTCACCGAAGCATCTATTTCAGCGTTTGTCACTGATCGGGAGTTGGGTTTGATCGCGGCTCTACGGTCCGTCTATCCTCTTATACCTCACTTGTTGTGTCGTTGGCACTTGAACCGTGTTGTTGAGAGCAAAGCACAATCGTGGTCAAAGCATGAGTGGCGCACAAAGCAAATCATGTGCAATGAAGAGCATGGTTGGAATGGAGTGATAAATGCTACTACAAAGGAAGAGTACGAGTTGCGTTGGGCCGCCTTTTGTAAAAATTGGATGGTAGTGGCGACTTATGCGGCAAAAACATGGGGCCCGTACTCAACAGGGTTCATATTATGCTATACGAACCGGTATTTCCATCTTGGAAACACGGCTACTTCCCGGGTGGAGTCCTCTCATTCTCTTTTGAAGGCTTGGTTGAAAAGTTCTAGCCTAACCCTTGATACTATGTGGTCCCGTATTCATTCTATGCTTGAAGGACAACACTCCAAAATAAGAAAAGAGCTCGAGGAGTCAAGAAGTAAACCTCGTCATAGATCTCATTTGTTTTCTTTGTTGAAAGGAAAGGTGTCCTTAAAAGCCATCGGGATTATGGAAAATGAAACTAAGAGGGGAATTGAGTTAGGGATCGGGTTGGTAAATGGATGCGGTTGTGCTTTAAGAACTACTCATGGCTTACCTTGTGCTTGTCTCTTGGTTGGTTTGAAAAACAATGATGAGAGAGTTCACCTTGCTCAAGTTCATTCATTTTGGAGGACATTGGAGTATGGCAATGATGACACAATGCCGAAAAACGATAATGATGCCTTTGAAGAGCTCGTCAATGAAATGAGGAGTAATGATCCGGCAAGTAAGAGATCTTTTATTGAAAAGATGCGCACCTTTCTTCATCCGGAAGACGAGTACGTATTGCCACCCCCTGTTAGAGAAAACCCCAAGGGTCGACCAAGAGGATCTACTACTAGGAACAAGTCATTTTTTGAACATGTAAAGAGGAAGTTTGGGACACCTGGTTCAGATGGATCGACGACCACTCAACAAACAACAATTGGTGATTTTGATGAGGTGAGGGTCGGTGCACCTTTGGAATTGGCTTACACTAGGGGTCCTTTGTCAAGCTGGAATAAAAGATGGGGGGTCCCGGAGGAGTTGTGGTGTTTTTTTGATGGTTGGGTGGATGTAGGTGATGATGGTCATTGTGGTTTTCGAGTATTGTCTCATGCTGCCCGGGGTCGAGAAACTGACCATCTAGTGATGCGAGAATGGTGTGCTCGAGAGATTAGGGGTTTTGAGGTGTACAAGGATTATTTTGATGCGACCTACGTCACAAATAATGGTCACGTCACAAATAATGGTTTTACTATGTTTGACAACACTTTGAGGCGCATTGAATTTTCCAACAACACCGGTTGTAGTCAAGAACATTGGATGCATGACGTTCATCTGTATGTTTTCGCATCGTTGTTTAACTGGGCAATTTGTGTCATAGGTAAGGCCCCGTCTAGTCCGAGTACATGGCAATGTAGTACAGTTTTGCCTTTAAGAAGTTGTCCTCAAAGTCCGGTCCCATATGGTGTTTTGTGGATTTTAAATCACCACCAACATTGGATGCGGTTGCCTTGTAGTGGACCACCTCAAGAAGTTCCAATGCCTCCAATAGAGATGACTTGGGCGGGGTATAGAGAACAAAATGTTGCACACTATGAAGATTTGTACAAGACAAATTTCGAAAACTGGCACACATGTATGGGAACGACACCTAGAGTGCGTCGCATAAGAAGGGATAAGTCTTGATTGTTGTACTTGTGTAATTGATGGATATTTATGTATTATTTTTTCTTCTTTTATCTCAATTTATTTTTGATTAAATAAAATTGACAATACTCGAATCAAGGTCACATAAGTTAAAGTCTTAAAATTACATTAAATAGAAGAAACGATTAAAATACCCATGCTGCAAACCAAATCATCATCACCACAATTTTTCATCAAACACATGCAGTCGGTTTTAGTGACTACTCAACTGACGACTTTAATAAAGTTCTGAGCATAATGTGACTACTCAACTGACGAATTTAATAAAGTTCTGAGCATGATGTGACAACTCAACTGACGACTTTAATAAAGTTCTGAGCAAAATGTGACTACTCAACTGACGAATTTAATAAAGTTCTGAGCATGATGTGACAACTCAACTGACGACTTTATTCATTAATTAAAAACTGATAAATATTACAACGATCAAGTGCATAACAAACAATTAATCAGCGTTAAATACATTTCATTAACACTTAATCAGTTGAATATCCTTCGGATGAAGAACCATTAGGCCTATAAAACTCCTCCTCTATGTAAGTTACATACATTTCATAGGTTTTAAGACTCTGAAATGGCCCCACGAAAATCCGGCCGTCCCCTTCACATAGAGAGTGTAAGGTCCTATATGGGACAACTGTTAAACACCTCTTGAACAGTTCAACTATCTCCAACCTCACTTTCTCTCACTCATTTCGCTTCAGGATGACATTTTCTGGATTTAAAAATTAATCTGGTTAATAATGTCACAAACTTTATTGATTAGAAAAATTAGACAATAGATTATAAGTAATGATACCTTCAGTTACGTTCATAGGATGAATGGAAGGGTTGTTGAGACCGTAAATAGGTCCATGCATTAGTTGAAGCGATGATAGAGGAGGATTACCACGACTTATGAAATTATTAAGTACATGATTATTCAACACAATCATTAGGCGGTCGAATAGTAAGGGAAACTCGTTAACTATCTCGTTAATTTTATTTTGATAATAATTCACTAGTTGTATGTTAGTCATCACCATGATTAAAGTATAGGATAGTAGAGGTAATATATTTTAAGAGTAGAGAGAAGATAGTGAGTTGTGTGGAAATAATTTGTTGGGTAAAGGGTTTATATAGAGGAAATGCTAGGGTTTTCATGTTGTGGCCATTACATAACTCAAAACATAAACTAATAATAATAAAAATAAAAGTACCATTACATAATTCAAACATAAAATAATCTAAAATAATCCATAGAAACACAATACAACAAATAAAACATAACTAAATAATCAAACGTCGTCATGTCCTACATCATCGTCGTCGTCGTCCTCCGGGTTCCTGAAGTAGTCGGCCATATCTGTAACCAACCGCTGAACACACGATGTCATCGCCTGCTGAGTAGGCTGTCTGTAGATAAGTGAGAACCTCCATGCAAGAGCTCTGCCAAACTCCGGCTCATCCAAAAGAGGCACCGTAGAAAACTTGGTACGACGGCCAGGAGGAAAGAAATACGGGTGGGAGGACTTCGTGTACCATGTCATGTAACAATCGACCGTGTCAAACGGCATCACGACCGGGTGTGAACGGTCTCTCAAAACAATCCGAGCCTCTGGGAGCCCCCAATCCGAATCAGGATACTCCCCATAATACAACCTATAACCCGACTTCGGTGAAGGGGGACGATGCTTAACAGCTGGAGTAATCATAGCGGTCGGGATAGGCTGGACATACCCAAACTGACGCAAAAAACGGTCAGGCTGATATGGCTCTACTACATCAAGAAATCTAATCAACCCCGAATAAAGCGATGTCCTACAAGAGCGATGTGAACCAACACCGTAAGGGGTCCAACAAATATGCTCCGCCCTAAGCCCGTCTAGCCTCTGACGGTGCTCATCTAGAATCTTCTCCTCCCCCTTAAACCTAGGAACCCGTGACCAAGCCTCCACCAATGGTCTACCCTCAACATATATAGTATCCTGCATGAGGTCGGAAATGGGGAAAATACTCATATATCCAAGCCTGGAGCAACGGCAAACAACCGCTAAGCCCACGAGCATCTCTCCGCGACGCCATACCCAACTGACGGTACAAGTACGCCAATGTCGCAGCCCCCCAAGCATACTCACCAAAACTATCCAAGTCATCAAACAAATGAAGCATCCGGGCCACTACCCTATCACTAGACTTGTTCGTGAACAATGTCTGTCCAACCAACAACATCAAGTACGCCCTCAACGACTCATCATGGCGACCCGTCTCCACAACCTCCCTCAACTTCTGGGTCGACAACCCACCACTCCTATAATATGGTGGCTCGACATCCTGAAAAGCCAGCCCAAATAAAGTGGCCATCTTCTCCCTCAAGCCTGCATCATCCCTCGTGCTACCCTCCTCCTGCTCCACCATACCCTCCACAAAAACCCTAACGCCACTCACCTTTATCCCTAGAATACGCTGAACATCATGTAATAAGATAGTGATCTCTCCAAAAGGCATATGAAAACTGTTAGTATCCGGCTGCCACCTCTCTACAAATGCACTACATAGATTTTCATCTATGCCGGTGGTCACACAACTCATCAAAACACCAAGCCCACTCTCACTAACTCTCCGGGCAACCAGCTCCGGCACCTTCATCCCGTTCATAGCCTCCATACAACCGGACCTCTCGTAACACTTGAGCCACGTTCTCGCCGGCTTGGCCTCCGTTCAACTCTTATAAGCCACGTGCCCACCAAAACTACGTAAGACGTTGAGGTGAACCGGTCCTCCCTCAACCACGCCACTAAGACGCCAAGACAAATCCCTCTTCGTCTTCTTCCTCCCGTGCTAGATGAACCCTGACTAACCGGCACATATCGTCCTCTACCAACCTGTACCACCTTCTTACCTGTTGGTTCAGCTACCTGGTTCTCTACAAAACACTCGTCATCGGGCTGCTCTGCCGCCTCCTCCGACTCATATCCTGAACCGCCGTCAACATTACCTTCATCAACGGCCCCTAACCTATAAAAACTGACGGAAAAACTGTCTCGCTCACAGCAGGCGGGGCGTAGGGGAAACGTCCATACCCTCTGACTGAGTAGGACGAAAGACAACTCCGGCTTGACGCACACCGGGTAAGCGCCGCTTAGATGCCGTCACTTTTCGACCTTTCGTACGATCAGGGACCACCATAATGTTTTTTTCTTTATCCATCTGCATATACGATAATATAGTGTTATGAAATAACTTATAACATATAAAATAACGAATAAAGCATAATTTCAAAAGCGATAAAAAACGTATAAAACGTTATTTCAATAGCGATCGATAACTTTACGAGAAAAAATATAAATTTTACACGAATCAAACTACATATGTTTTAGAAAAAATAAAAATTAACGAGAATATTACGTTCATATCAATAACAAAGAAAAAAAACGTCGATACCCAACACCAACGTTCAGTTTGAACGTTGGTATCAGTGACCAACGTCTGGTTTGGACGTTGGTCACTAATACCAACGTTCAAACTGAACGTTGGTGTCACTGACCAACGTCCAAACCAGACGTTGGTCACTGATACCAACGTTCAGTCTGAACGTTGGTATCAGTGACCAACGTCTGGTCTGGACGTTGGTCAGTGACACCAACGTTCAGTTTGGACGTTGGTCAGTGACACCAACGTCCATCCACCGGCTTATTCAACCTCCATTGCACAATACAAGCGTCCAAACTCCATCCAACAACAATCAAAACCCGTCTTCAACAACATAACACAATCACTAAACTAATTCTAATTCTAATTTGAAAAACAAACAACAATTTACCAACAATAACTACTAATTCAAATAATAACTAACTAAAAGAAGGAAACTTACTTGAACAAGGGGTAGGGTAGCGGCGGCACTGTGGTGGTGGGGCTGGGGGCGGCGTCTGTGGTGGTGGGGGTGGGGCTGGGGGCGGCGGGTGGTGAGACAAGGGTGAAAGAAATGTGGGTTTAGGGAAGAGAGTGAAAGGAATGTGAGGTAAGGGTAGTGACCGTCTTTTTTATAAAAAACGTCGACGATGTTTTATAAAACGTCGACGATGTTTCGTAACCCGGTTAAATATTTATTGTTAAACATAATATTTTGTGAGACATTATTTTCAGATGAAGGTAAATATTTTGGTTCTACTCGTATTTATTAATTAACTTTTATATATTGATTTATCGATGATCAAAGTTTGTTAGTCGACTATTGAAATGAAAACGGGAGGGAGTTATTTATTAGTAGTTAGCATATATAAGTTTAAGACAGTTTTAAATAAGACAGCTCTAAAAAAATTACGAAGGAGATATTTGATTGATAACGAATTTGTATTTACTAGAAATTTTCAATTTACAGGGATTAAGTTATCTACTACCACGTTTTAAGTAAATTTGGCACAGTTGTTTGGTTGCATATGGTGGATCAAATTTCACTTATTTTTTATAATTGGAGGTAGAGTAGGTAGCAATTTCCTTCATTATGTGGGCAGTAGCTTAACATTCGTGCAAAAGCATTAGCATAAATAGCTTTATTTAACCGAGTCAAATATTTATACGGAATTACTTTTTCACATACGAATTTTACTCTTTCACATACACTTTTTCATTAACTTTCCATCTAATACCCCTACTAACCTCAAACCTGATCACATTGACTCTTATACCTTTCTCCTAAAACCTAATTTAATTGCTCTACGGAGTTCAATAATGAAATCTTAATTCACTAATCAATAAAGTAATTTTTTGGTTTATCAAAAACTAATACTCGTATGATTCATTGCAATATTATCAGTTATTAAGAACTGCTTAATGTAATTTGGCAATCTATATTAAAACTATAAAAGAAGAACCACTATGCCACGTGTCCTATGGAGTTTCATCTTTGAAAATCATTTTCACGCTCAACTTCCCCATAGTACTGAGTATTACTTCGTAAATGGTTTAGATTATATTTACCTTAAATAATCAAGACTCAATTAGTCCATCATACAATTGCTATATATAATTGCACTCATTAAGCATTATACAATTTTTTTTTTTTGACAGTTGGAAAGACGAAAGTACGTTACACAATGCACATCTGACTCTCTAAGTCAGACGCAAATACTACATTATTGGCACAAGAAATTAAACTAAGACTAGGACGACTTAAGACAAATGCTTTTTTCGGAGGATTGCTTGAGCAGCACACTTCGGATGACAATTCTTTTCTTTTCTTCATAATTTGAGCTTTAGGAGAGTACCTGCAACAAGACACACTCACGTCACGAGGACGTGGAGAGTTACCTGAAAAAGTATAGAGATTGTGTCCTGGAGATTCATCCCCTTTGCTTCGCTTCTTTGTTACTTGCCTTTTAGCAATGAAGATTTTCCTACCATGAGATTTTGACGATGAAAAGACGAACGGTTGACAATGAAAAGGAGGAATACTAGGAGGATTCAACAAATTGGAGTGGTTGACAACCACAGATGATGAGAATGAAAGCCCTCCTCAGAATTGGGCTCACAAACAACAGGCATGTTAGTGTCAAAAGAAGAAGAGATATAATCCGATTTTTTGACGACTGAATGAGATTCTCCAGTAGACCGACAATTCCTTTTCCGATTTCTTTTCTTTTTTCTTGGATTGTTGCAGGTCGAGTCCGGCTCAACAGAAAATGGTTGTAGGATCCGAATTTTCATAGTAGACAAATGCGACTTCTTGAAAAAACTCACTTCCTTACCTTGAAGGAGTTTTTTATACGTACGCGCATCAATCCTTAACATTGAGTTTCCTCCTCCCTTTTTGCTGAATTGAAACATCTTTATACTAGCACTCTCTTGATATTCTTTACAATGTTGATCCAAATCCATATTAGGAGAAAATTTATCTTCGGGATTTTTAGCAAGGCCATCATAGAAATTGCAGGTATCCTTGGTAATAGAGTCAGGAAGAGAAGAAACGGAAGAGCAACCAGAAGAACCACCATCATCTTCCACAAAATTGTCCCCAATATTTTCCAAAACAGTAGGTCTTGCTTAAGACGGGTCGGATCTTACAACGGGTATTTTGTGAGAGGAAATGGGTAGAGGGGACAAGGTGGACTCCCCCCATGTGCTCTCCACTCACCCTTGATGGGTATTTTGTGAGAGAATATGGTATCCGTCTTAAGCTTAAGACGGATATCTCGGTCTGAAATAAGAATTTGTGTTTCCAAAATTGTCCACAAAATATTACGTCTTAAGCATTATACATAAAATTAGTAGAAATAATTGCAATAAGATCTTGCTTTAAATTAGGCAAATATACCTTCACAAGTCCTCAAATTAGGCAAATAAGTAAGTAAATAATGGATTAATAAAATCATTGATAAACTCATTAGGCAGAGAATACCAATTTAACTATGTAAGTCGTTATCTATACATCATAATTCTAAATCTCTCCTCATCTTATGGTAAATTATACACCAATTTGTGTTTTATGAAAGCTTATTCGCAATCGGCTAAATATGTTATTTATCTGTCAAATAAATTAACAATCACCTATGGAGTGTTTTCGAAGGTTAGTTTTCTACGTATCACTACTCCTAAAATTAATACTCTTGAACAAAATCATTCAATTTTTATGAAGTTGTAACCATTTGCAATCAATTTAAATGCACAATAAGAGTTTCATGGAATAATATTATGAAAATCATGCACGAAATGGAACAGATAGAAATTGCACTATGATCTTTGTAACAAGGGTTATTTTATACTTCGTATTAAATGATTTGGTTTTTTAAATTGGGTTCTACCCATTATTTTTTGATTTTATGTCATCGTCTTCATGTTCTGATGATTCATACTATGTATTACATTTTTTTGTCATTTATATTTTACCAACGGGAATACTCAAGAGACTTAATTTGTTGCCAAGCATTAGAGCTAACAAATAGTGATCCGGCCTGATAACACGACATGAACCCGACACGAAGTTAGTAGGGTCGGGTTGAGACATTTGACCCATTTAAGTAATTGGGTCGACACGAAAGTTAAATGGGTCGGGTTAGGGTTGGGGTCTTTCGACACGAACCCGGGTTGGGGTCTTTCGACACGAACCCGACCCGAATAACCTAGCTATTTAATCTAAATGGGTTGACTGGTTAACCTATTTAACCCAAATAGCCTTACATCATATATAGACTTAAACGATGATGAAATCCTACAATTACACCATATTACCTCATAACATTTAAAAAATAAAAGTACTAATTTTGTTTTTCACACTTTCATTAAGTTGGCTAGATGTGAAAAGGAATATGTCATTTGGGTTAATCATGTCATTTTAAGTTAAACATGTGTATCGGGGGGTTAAATGGGTTACATGGGTTGAGTAAAATAAAATAGAGCTCTTTAAAATAAATGGGTTGAGTAAGAAAGTTTTATTATAAGAGTTTTTAACTTTTTTTTACTCACGTCATCTATATATGCATGCGCATCTTTGCACGGGTCCTAAGCTAGTTAGTTTGTATATCCGCAAACAATTTGCCGGGGACTTAATGATGCAATTGATGATGCAAGTACAATAAGCATGATTCAACAAATATCTTATACAAAGTAGTTGATTCGTGTATGTTCGTCGCATCGTAGTTTGCGCATCAAGCTATATAACTTGCGTCTTTTTTCAGGCTTTACAGTAAAATCGTATCGTAACTGAGGAAGACGGGGCGGAGGAGGCCGGAGCAAGGGGGGACTAGTGGGTGGAGTAGGACGGGGCTGGGGAGGGGATGGTGGTTGGTTGGATTTTTATTGGGTTGTGTGAGGGGGATGGGAAAAAATGACAAGGGTAAAATTGTAAATATCGTATGTGAAAGAGTAAAGTTCGTATGTGAAAAAGCACAACCCATGCATAATTTTGTAATCATTATTAGTTCATAAATTATAGTTTCGGAAAAAAGATCTTTTGTAAATAGAGAACAAATAAATTACATATAAATATATAACCCTCTTATATCCAAATAACTCTCTTTTAAAACAGGTTGGATATATGCTTGTTAGTATCACCTCTCCTCGCTCATTATATCTCATCAGCTTTATAAAAGTGAGTTCAAACTCTCAAAATCCTTCACATTCGATCGCAAGTAAGTTTTCTGTACATAGGCCCAAGTCCGAACCCATTAACTCATCTTGAACCACATTTATTTGTGAGTCATAGATTTCAGGTTGGATCCGAACCGAGTCTACATTTGATTACCTTACTAACAAGCGGTTTGCTCAACACGTAATTAGCACAAATACCTTGCAATTGTATCCTTGTGTGTTTGACCATACAAAATTACAAGTTCATACCATTCGACCAGACCAGACTAGACTCGTACATTTATTCACGACTTATTTGAACAGTCGAAATATACACGAACATGAAGAAATTGCTTGCACACCATTTCAGCATTCAACGCTTGGTACCTGCTAGTAGAGAAGAAACCTAAAGTCAGTTTGGGTTCAAATGTTGCTTGAAGATGACATTGGAGGATCAATCAATATTAACGGTAATGATGCATGCCCGAAAAGAATCAGCTTATGGTATGCAAACATTTGAGATATATGTTGATTTAGCCAGAGTGGTAGCCTGGAGCCGATGCTTGTCCACAATGCAGCTGTTAACGGGGTATTGGGACACCGTAAAACATTTATATGTATATTTAGTTCAAATTTGGTATCGAATTACTTCAAAGAAAAAAAGTAGGATGAGCAACATTTTTTTAAGAGGAAGTTGTAAACAATTTCTTTGGAATTCGCCAATGCGTATGCGTTATACCACATTAGTTTGAACTAAATTAAATAAATTTTAAGAAGCCCTGATAAATCAGGACATTATTCTCAATTTCAGGTCTATCCGACTATCCGGTAGCACAGTTTAAGAATTATCTGAACAAAAATACTTGAATACATACGTTTGGACAAACCTAAGATTTGGTGCCACTCAAGCATCTGGTTGCTTTCCGGGTATGGCATTTTGAAAAGCGGGTACCTCAGAATACGCATCATTCAACCTCTTCATTAGTGGGAAGTCAGCCTGAGTGGTATGTATAGATACACAAAGCTAGTTAGCAGCTCACATAAGGAACGTAAATATGCTTATTCTTCACGACTTCTAAAAGATCAATTAGGATTAAAACATGAATAATTTTTACAGGAATCAGTGAACAATTATGTGTGACAGTAATTTTTGAGGGAAAATATTACCAGGTCCAAGTTGAACCTCTTTGCGGATCCTATCTGAGGAGCCAAAAACAGGTCTGCCTGCAGGTAGTCAAATACTTCGTATCATATTAACTTCAACATCAAGTCTCAGAATTTACATAGATGCACAGAAAAGTGGCAGAAAAACTCCAAGTGATGAGTAATTGTACAACGACTGTACTAAAACTCATTCGTCGCTCAATACCAAGTCCCAGGGAAAACAAAATACAAAAATTAAAGAAAGAGAAAGAGAATAGGAAAGTAAGGAAACGATCTTACTGAACGATAATGTGCAAACTTAGTATAGGAAAAAACGACAGTTACCCACGCAAAGAACCAACAAAATTTTGCTTCCTCGGTCCTGGAGTGACTGTCTGAATTACTTTACTTGCTACAACAACATTACTCAATCGTCTTATACATCAAACCCATAGAATGGTAAGTCTTGTAGTAGCTCCATTAAGTAAAGTTAACCATACAGTGCTGCTTCAGAACATAAGAAATGAAAATAGTTTATTAAGTCATTTTGCTTTATTTGATCACACCCCGAACCTATAGGCTATAGCATAGCAATTTTAAAAAACACTTCTAGTTCTCGCATGGACAAGCAAAGAATAACTTCTTCAGTCTATAAAGAAGGCACTCAATTTGATGCACCCAGAGAAAGGAACGCCATAGATATATTATTAAGCTGAAAATTATAAACTAATAATCGGGTATGAATGAACAAAGAGCAACAAACCAAGGCAACTTCATCTCCTGTAGCATATTTGCTAGCGTGCCCTTCTAGCAGCTTCTCTAAAGCTGATTTGACAAAAATGAACAATAAACAGGTCAACTCACCACACTAGAGGAACATTAGCTGAACTAAATGCTTGACGTCTTGAACAGTAGTAAATACAGACTTAAGCTTTTTAGAAGGTCTGAATTTGACGCTCCATAAGAATGAATACGGTGATACAAATACACGATAAATATTTAGGGATATTAACAATGAATTATCACATTAAGATGCTCATCTACTTCACCTAATAGCTAATAAGATGTTTGGCATGAACTTTGTCTGAACTTCCACAAAGTTTGGCATACGCACTGATAAAGAAAGCAAGCATAAGAATGCAACTTTTCCGGCCCATTTATCAACACATGAAAACCCTTCACTTATAGAGGGTTCTAATAAATTGATTTCCATTCGTTATACAAATCTCAACGGACACAAGTCTTGGGAACAAACAGCCCAAACGCATCCCTCTTTTAACATTAAAAAAAATCATCACGTCTATCCATAACTCTTGTGACAAGTGATATTATAAAGATCCAACAACACATGCTAGTTATGTAACTTTGCGAGTGATGACATAAACTTCTCTTGCTTTAACTTTAAGATATACAGCACAAAGAGGGAGCATGTACAGCCGACCAATCACCCACAGCACGACACAAGCAGAGCAACTATGTTTCTGAAGCAAACAGATTTAGGGTAGGGTAGGTTTAATCCCGTCAAACTTTTCTGCTAAGGCATCTAAACATCAGATAAACTTACAAAGCCAACTGTGTTCAATCCATGTAATGGATTCAGGCTCAAGTATAAGCTGGCCCATGTTTTTATATATGTTTTCAGTCCATTTCCCCCCTAACCCCCTGTTTCAAAGCTTCAAGACTATCTAACAACCTCACAGGTCCTCACCAAATTCATGCAATAAAGTTCGAGTTCAAACCAATGTCACGAAGTGTACACTTACCGACAAGGCCTTTCCTGATATGGTGCTGGGCCCAAGAAAGCCTCTCATCAGCCCCAAGTTTTTCTTCAATATAATTCTGCATCAAAAAAATATTGCAAGTAGTAGCATCTCAGGCATTGATATATTAATGAAAGGAAAGGTACTTGGAGAAAAGAAGAGCAGATCACAACTAACCACCACTGCAAGATTCTGGAAAGGCTGTATGTTTGAGGCGACAATATTCGCAGCCTTGAACAGAAACCGAATACGGATTAGAGACTTGACGTTAAATAATTATTATGCAGTAGTATGCACAGAAGCTACTACTACCCTAGGTAGCACGAAAACGGACACGGACACGGACACGGACACGGACACGACACGTGATACGGCATCTCGTGAAATTTAGGACACGGGACACGGCAATTAAATTTAATAAAATATATATTTTATAGTTATAAATAACGTACGATTTTATTTTTATATTGGTATTTGATATTAAATGTAAATAATTGAAGGTAAATTTGACTTTGACTATAATGTATTCTCATTTCTCACCCAACTCATCTTCTAATCAATCTCTTTTAGTCTTTCAATCTCTCATTCCTTATTTATAGGTGTCCGTGTGTCTGACACGGTGTCCGACACGAGACGGCTAGTTAGGAGAAGTGTCCGTGCTACCCTGCTACTACCTGCTTGAATAACAATCCACTATACCACAGTATCGTATATTATATTGATCTATATGTGTGTAAGGACTAAAACGCTACTTCGCATGTAAGTCTCTATTGTTAACACGCAACAACACATGTTTCTTTTTTCCGAAATGCAACAGAATAACAGAACCACCATATGACCGGCCGGTTTTCACATGTAAGAAACGTCATCTAGCCTGGCATATTTGATTATTGCCGTCGTATACCTGATTCCTTCTTTGTGTTCATCCGTTCCCTGACCAGAAAAATTAGACCAAGCCTAATTAATGGTCATCAGTCCTCATTCCTCAATGTGAATGCCTGATTACTTAACAGTTCCTCTGCTATTATTTGTTTGTTCCCAACGCCACGGAAACGATATATATGTCCCCCCCTCCTATATTCATTACTTCTGCCGAGACCCAGTTCTTTCTTTCCCTTGCTTTTGCTAAAATGGTTCTCAACCAACCGAGGAGAGCGATACACTTGCCAAGCGGCGTATCTCAAGTGGTTTACTGGATCATGATTCATGATCCAGTAAAAAGACTACGGTAGTACATAAAATATACACCAAGTATACCTGATAATTGAGAGCTCTTTTCTGAAGATCCTGAGGTAATAATGGGTTTTCAGGATACTTCTCTTCCAGATACTGTAAAACAAAAACAAAAATAAAAAGATCTTTTGACCAATATCTTGAACTGCAAAGAACCTAAAATGAGAGTTCCAGAACTCGTTTACAACGAAACCAAGAAAATCCAATAAAGCAGGGAACTGACCATTATGATTGCAAAGGAATCAGCAATAACAATATCCTCATCCACCAACACCGGCACATAGCTTAGAGGATTTAGTTTCTGAAACTCTGTCAAATAATAAAAAAAAAACGCAGTAAACCATGGTACTCGGGAAGTAGCTCAGCAATTCAACCAATACCCACCTTACTCAATGTCATCATTGCAAAGAACAAAAAATATCAAGGTAGCATCAATTGTGCCTGAATTTCCAATTAATTACTCTCAATGCAAGCGAATTTTAAAAGGAATATTAATTACTCGCCTCCCCCAATGAGATTGCATTACGCAATAACCCCATATTATAATAGTCCCTCACCGCCCCTTTATCCTCCCTTCACCACCATTATAACTTTCCTTCACCACTAATCCTTATCACCTTTCATCCTTTTGTTTTGACCTGTATTATCCCGTAACAATTATACCCAATCCAAACGAACCCAAATCAAAATCCTTTTAAATCTAAGATTTCAGAATGATGCAAGTAGGTTTCAAAGAAAAAACATGATCACAGGTAGGCCACAAAATCACTTATAGGGCATTCGCAATAATACAAAGGGACACCAAGCTGAATCATTTTTGTTAGAACATGCAAACGGGTCGCGCCACACCCAAATGGAGGAGAGACATATGACTTGATAACACAAGGGAGGTTCCATCCTAAAACCAATTGGCTATAGGAGAAGTAGTCCCCTTGGTTATAAAGAGGTACAATCTCTCTTTCTCCAAAAATTGTGGGACACTCACATGTCGGTTTTTATATTCCAACAATTTTATCTAAATACTATCTGAAGTATAAACAATAGATAATTCTTTAAGCTTGTTTACTTTCTTTTGCTTCTTTGTTTTCAAGCTTTCAGAGTTTCACCCATCAACAGTTTTAAATGATGATTCATGTCAGCCTACCACAAATCATATCGGGATTAAGTCTCTATTGTTTCGCTATTTTGTGAAGCATATACAATAGATCAAACAAAAACAAAATATCGAGCCAACCCTTCAAGCCATTATAAAGCACAATCGAATTACACACAAAAAGGCGAAAATCGAGGAGAAACACAAAAATCAAACCCTCACCAGGAGTCAAATGTTCCCCATTGCGCAAATTTACAGCTTTATACTCATAATCAAGTCCTGCAAAATTTCCAAAATACTAATAACATGTAAACTTTTATAAAACATAAATAATTGAAAACCCATAAAAATTATTAATATATAAATAAAAAGGAGAGACCTTTGAGATGAAGAGCAATACGAACACGCCAAGAGCATGAACTTCCTGCAGTAGAGTATAGCTGCAGCTTCGACTTCACTGAACTTGCCTGCATCATATTAATATATCATTACTCGCTCCGTCTCAATCATTTGTTTACGCTTTTTATTCAGTGATTTAAAGGTAAACAAGAGACGGAGATAAATGAAACGGGTCATGCATCGTGATGAATTTAATTCAATTAATTCAAAGACTTGTATTATATAAATCATATAAATTAGTGATGAATTTAATTCAATAGAAAGAAAGAGAGAAAGAGAGACATGCATACCATGATAAGTGGAAGTGATTACAGTAGCTATTTGAGTTTGGAAACTGAAGAAGCAAGTTTATCGACAATTACTTCAAAGACTTCAACTTCAACTTTGCAACTATTTCTTTGACCTTTTTACACCGCATGAAGCCATGAACCATGACTTATGATGACTTCATGAGGTATATAAATCGTTGACTCACTCACAATATACTTCCTCCGTCTCAATTATTTGCAAATCGTGACTAGGAAACACCTCACTAGCAGTTCGATTAAAGCACAGTAAAAGCTTGGCTCGTGTGAGCTTAGCTTGAGCTCGGACTTGGCTCGTTAACTACTTAACTAATGAGTTAAGCCAAGCTAACTTAACTACTTAATTCAGCTCAAAAAGTTCGCGAGTGACTCAAATTTGTGCAATAAAATACTCTTAATATTTTACTCAATTTATAAAATTACCGAGTATTTATCAGCATTATACTTTTGTATTATCACATCAATTTTTTTCATTAATTTGCCTACCATTGCGCAGTACGCACTACCCGACCACCATGAACCGACCTACCACCACATACTACCATAAGTCCATAACCATCGTGCACCACCCTAGCCACCAACCATAAAACTTATTTTCATCTTATAACAAACAAGTTGAAATAAATAAATATATTAATAACTGATAAAACAACTAAATTATTACAATATTTTTCGAAATGAAGAGTTACAATCAAACTCTTTTAAGTTTTTAGAGAAACTAGATTCGATTTTATTGAAAAAGATACTTATAAGAGTAAATTTGTTTACTAAGAAAAAGAGTATCATATGAAAAGTTTATGAAAAGTATATGTAAATAAGTAAAGTTTGTATGTGAAAATATTTCAACCCAAAAAGTCTTGATCTATGCGATCCTATAAGTCAAAATAGCTTCTCATAAATGTGGTGATATGGTTGGTCTGTGACGGAAGCGGGAAATGGAGAAAGAGAAGGATTTAGAGTCCTTAGCGTAGTACGGAGACAATGGGTTTTGGGGTTTTTGATTTCTTCTAGAGTGAGAAATGTGAAATATGATGGGTGAGAAATGAGAAGGGCACACTCGGTATAAGGAAACAAATTGTGCGGGATTTAACAACCACCTTATATATACACATATGTATAGGTAGATAGATACGGAGTATCTTGCAATTGCATATTTGACATTTGTATCCTTGTGTGTTTGACCATACAAAATTACAGCTTACAAGTTCATACAATTTACGACTAATTTGAACAGTCCAAATATACAGAACAAGAAGAAATTGCTTGCACGCAATTTCAGCATTCAACGACTGGTACGGTGGTACCTGCTAGTAGTCATGGTACCGGGCCGGGTTCGGGCCGGGCCGGGCTGACCCGGTGGCGGGCCGGGTTCACCTGGTCTGACCCGGGCCAGGCCCGTTGGGGAGGGCGGGCCGGGCCGGGCTCTTTGAGTGTTGACCCGGGCCTGGCCCGTGGGGTTGGGGTGGGCGGGTTTATTCCGGGCCGGGCCGGGCCGGGCCGGGCCAGTTTAGTAGTTCATTTTTTTTTTTTTTTGAACTTAAA
>JAIUZE010071170.1:0-21407 GCA_022085475.1 Heliosperma pusillum | reverse complement strand
GCATCATAGTGGACTTCTGACCTGCACACATTAGACAAACTCAAAGGCATTAAGGGGTTAGTACCATACACCACTTCAAAGGGGGAGTGGCCTGTGGCTGCTGATGGAGCTCTATTGAAAGAGAACTCTGCTTGAGCCAACTTCAAGTCCCAATCCTTGAGAGATTTGCTGACTATACACCTCAAGATTCTTCCCAAGGTCTTGTTAGTCACCTCAGTTTGGCCATCAGTTTGAGGGGGATGGGAGGTACTAAACAATAACCTAGTGTTAAGCAGTTTCCACAATGTCCTCCAGAAATGGCTCATAAACTTTGTGTCTCTGTCAGACACAATGGTCCTTGGAACTCCATGTAACCTCACCACCTCATCAAGGTATAACTCTGCTACACTCACAGCATCCTCAGTCTTCTTGCATGCAATGAAATGTGCCATCTTACTGAACCTATCCACAACCACCATGATAGAATCCTTCCCTCTTGCTGTCCTAGGCAATGCCATGATGAAATCCATACTAACATCCTCCCAAGGCCTACATGGGACTGGTAGGGGAGTGTAAGGTCCTGCTTGGAAAGAACTCTTGGCCTTTTGACAAACTCCACACCTTCTGAGCACTATTTGAACTTCTCCCATCATTTTAGGCCAATGGAATTGATCTTGTAGTATGTCCACAGTTTTCTGAACCCCAAAGTGTCCTCCAAGGCCACTTCCATGTACCTCCTTAATCAATAGATTCCTATAAGATCCTCTGGGAACACACAGCTTGTTTCCTTTAAATAAGAATCCATTTTTCAAAGTGTAGGGTGAATCAATGGTTCTTGTTCCCTCTTTCTGTGCCAACCAATCCTCTGCAAAGTCTGGATCTTCTTGATACATATCCTTCATGAACTCAAAACCAAGAACCCTTCGCTCCATAGTTGATAGCAGAGTGTATCTCCTAGACAATGCATCAGCCACCACATTTTGTTTGCCCTCTTTGTACTTGCTAGAAAAGGTGAATGACTGAAGGAACTCCACCCACTTAGCATGTCTGTGACTGAGCTTATGCTGGCCTCCTATGTACTTCAAGGCCTCATGATCAGAGTGTAAGACAAAAGGTTTGGGCTTCAGGTAATGACTCCAATGCCTCAGAGCTCTGACAAGAGCATAGAACTCTTTATCATATGTAGAATAGTTTAGCTTAGCACCACTTAGCTTTTCACTAAAGTAGGCTACAGGTTTCTTCTCTTGGATGAGGACAGCTCCAATTCCCACTCCACTTGCATCACATTCAACCTCAAATAGGCAATCACAGTTTGGCAATCTTAGGATAGGTGCACTGCACAAGAGCTTCTTCATGTGTTTGAAAGCCTGTAAAGCATTCTCAGTCCAAGTGAACTCTCCCTTCTTCATGCACTCAGTGAGGGGTGCTGCAATGGTGCTAAAGTCCTTAATGAATCTTCTGTAGAAGGATGCTAAGCCATGGAATCCCCTTACTTCTGTAATACTCCTAGGGATAGGCCAAGACTGGACTGCCATGATCTTGTCTTGATCAACTGAAATGCCTCTACCAGATACCAAATATCCTAGAAACTTGACTTCCTCAGTCATGAAGGTGCACTTCTCAAGCTTCCCAAAGAGCTTGCTCTCCTTAAGTATTTCAAACACAGCCTCAAGATGCCTCAAATGATCATCCTTGCTCTTGCTGTAGATGAGGATATCATCAAAGTAGACCACCACAAATCTCCCTAGGCAAGGCCTAAGCACTTCTGTCATCAATCTCATGAAGGTACTTGGGGCATTTGACAGGCCAAAGGGCATGACAAGCCACTCATAAAGGCCATGCTTTGTTTTGAAGGCTGTCTTCCACTCATCTCCTTCTCTGATCCGCAATTGATGGTAACCTTGCCTCAAGTCAATCTTAGAAAAGAACCTTGAGCCACTTAGCTCATCCAACATGTCATCAAGCCTAGGTATAGGGAACCTATACTTGACTGTGATGTTGTTGATAGCCATGCTATCTATGCACATCCTCCAAGTCCCATCCTTCTTAGGAACCAACAATGCAGGCACAGCACAAGGGCTTAATGACTCCCTTACAAACCCTTTACTCATCAACTCTCCAACTTGCTTTTGTAGCTCTTGTGTAGCATTAGGATCACATCTGTAGGCTGGTCTATTAGGTAGTACAGACCCTGGCACAAGGTCTATTTGGTGTTCAATCCCTCTCAAAGGGGGTAAGCCATCAGGAAGTTCCTCTGGAAACACTTCCTTGAACTGATCAATGAGGGGCTTAACATCTGCAGGGATCACCTTAGACTCTTCTTCCTGAACTGCCTTTGATAGCAGCATTACTATAGGTTGCTCCTCACTACACTCCTTGACCATTGCTGACTCAGATAGAAATACAACTCCACTAAAATCCTCAGCCATACTTGGACTTCCATAGCTCTTCTGGTGTGGTGGCAAGCGGGCTAATGTCACCTTCCTGCTCCCATGCTTGAAAGAATAGGTATTGCTTCTTCCTTGGTGTATGGAGCTTTTATCAAACTCCCATGGCCTTCCTAATAGCAAGTGACAGGCATCCATGGGAACCACATCACACAATACTTCATCCTTGTACACACTGCCAATGGAGAAAGGGACCATGCATTGCTTATCCACCTTAACCTCTGCTCCCTTACTCAGCCATCTCAACTTATAGGGGTGAGGGTGATCTTGAGTGCTCAACTTCAGCTTATCAACCATAGTAACAGAAGCAACATTGGTACAACTACCTCCATCTATAATAAGGTTACAAACCCTCCCTTGTATGGTACATCTGCTCCTGAAAATGAGGGACCTTTGATCCTCCTCCAAAGGTATCTGTTGTGAATGCATTACTCTCCATAGGACTAAGCTGTTGCCTGTGTCAGGGAGTGCCACTATTGCCTCCTGACTAGACTCTTCTTCCTCACTCACCACTTCTTCAACCTCAGGCTCACCCCTCTCATACTCAACTAGACCCTCTTTCTCCCAAGCCTCAACTTCCATTATGGTTAAGGTCTTCTTAGAAGGGCAATCCTTCCTGAAATGTCCATAGCCTTGACATTGGAAACACCTAATTCTGTTCTCAGTCAATGAGGTGCTTGGCTTTTGACCCATGATGCCCTTACCCTTGTCTAAGGTAGGTGGGGGTGCTGTCTTAGGGGTATCCATGGCTCTAAACCCACTATAAGGTCTGGTTTGCAAAGGCCTAACAGGTTTTGGTGTAGCAGGCTTAGTCTTCCCTATCTTCTCAATTCTCAGAGATAGGTTGACAACATAATCAAATGACCACAGAGGTTGCATCCTAACCTTGTTAGCAATGTTCTTATCTAGACCCTCTAAGTACCTAGCAATCCTTTGCTCAGGTTTCTCATTTATATCACATTGTAAGGTGAGTTGTTCAAACTCCCTCAGATAAGATTCAACAGGTTTGTCTCCTTGTTTCAACTTCGACAACTTGATAAACAGATCCTGGGTGTAATCCTTAGCAACAAATTTGTCTAACAGTTTCTTTTTCAGTTTAGTCCAAGACTTGATGGGTTCCTTACCTTCCCTAGCCCTTAACCCTTTCATAGTCTCATACCAAAGGAAAGCATACCCTTTCAGTTTAAGGATGGCTACTTTAAAAGACTTGGAATCATTGTATCCCTTGTACTCAAAGATCCTTTCTACTTCTCTAAGCCATTCTAATAAGTCATCAGGATTAAGACTACCAGAAAACTCAGGGATATCTACCTTAAGATGTTTGTCTGTGTTCCTGTGGATGGAAGCTCTGCTTCTTGTTGAGTTATCTGAGTCTGGATACTCTTCATCATCAGGTGGCCTTCCTCTGCCTCCTCCTTGGCCTCTTCCACGACCTCTACCTCTTCCTCCAGCAAGCAAATGGTTGCCTATAACTTGGTCCAAGGTTCTGGTTAGGGTGGTTACAATCCCAGCCAGATCCTCCATCCTTGCTTCTACTCCTGCTAGTCTCTCTTCACTCATTGGGCTATTTTTGTGTGTTTAAATGTAGTTAGGGAAAATGAACTCACTAAGACTCTCAACCAAAGCTCTGATAACCAATTTGGAGTGTAAACTACTAAGGTTCACAAGTTTTAAGTGATTTGATTAGCTTGACTCAAACTGAAAACAATATCAAGTAACAAGGGATGTTGTTTTTAGAGATTGTGAGTTGTTTAACTGAAAGATTCAAGGGATATGACTTGGATACAGTCCTCTACAGCAAAGCACAAGAGAAAAAGGATTCAAGACTGGTTTTAGAGACAGTTTCAAGTGTTACCGCAAAGCACAAACACCCTAGACTAACCTCAACAGCAAGTAAGTTAAACCACAGCAAAGCACAGGTATAACTTAGCTCACAATACAAGGCACTGATCAAACACCTTGGAGGTTTATCAGGCTTGCTTCAAACTACAGCTCTTAGCACAAGTTTGATAACATTGAGTGATTTCTCAAAGTTTAATTCATTCATTCATAAAAGTCTGCTTACAACAACATACAAGGCCTCCTTATATAGAGGGACTGATATCTTGTGAACCATTGGATGTATGTATCATCCAAGGGCCAGCTTAGGATCTAAACTACTTCTACTGACATTAATTAAGGGCCTCACAAGAGGACGAGCTCAACAACTATAAAGAACAGACACAAGACACAAAAACAGACTGAACAAAAAAGCAGATAAAGCAGTTTTGGAGTTTTCCTGAAATGGAAATCTGTTGTTCTTGTTGCCTTGTTGCTTTGCCTGGATGTGTTGCTGCTCCTTGGGACTCCCTAATCTTATTAGAACATAGATAAGACCTGCCTTGGACGAGGACAAGTTGACTTAAACAAAAAGGAAACCACAAACTGCCTTGTACTTTCTCTGTTTTTAATGGGTTTGCTGGACTCTAACTTGGGGTGTCTGTTTCATGGGGTTTTACTAGACTTCAAAAGGATTTGTCCTGGACAAACTTGTAGCTTAGTGGGTTGGCTTGATGGTAGGCCATGGTGGGGGTGGTTGGGATGCTCTGGTGTACCTCTTAGATACAGGGTTTGTGAATTGGTCTGTCTGAGCCTGAAGGGTTTTGTTTCTGTCTTGTGTGGGTAATGTGGGTTGTGTTGGGGCTTGGCATGGGTTGTTGAGTCTTGGACTGTCTCCCTCACTGTTGTAGCTTGGCATGGCTTGGCCTTGGCTTGTCATAGCTTGTTGTTTGGACCTTGTAACTCTAGCTTCCATCTGAGGGGTCATTGGGGTTAGGCTTGCCTTGTTTGTGGCTTGATCATCAAGGCCCCTTGGGTGAGCTCCTGCTGCAGTTGTCCTGGTATTGTTTGTTATGTTTCCTTGAGGACAAGCAAAGGTTTAGCTTAGGGGTGTTTGATAAGTGAATATTTGTATGGTTTTAACCCCCAATTTAGCTCGGTTTTGTATGTCATTTGTGCTTTGTTAAGCCACTTTATGAGCTAATATCGTCTTTTAGGCGAATTCCTATGTTCTAACCTGTTTTGTAGGGAAAGTGACGTTTCTACGCCCTTTTTCTATATTCCCGAACATTTGCCTAGAACCCGACGATTTGAAGAAGCAAGCTTGGCCAAGTGAAAGGCATTTCAAGAAGGTTCACTAATTCGAAAGAGAGAAGAAGCAAAGACGGTTTCGTAGTTGTCGGAAGATCAATCAATTAGGCGGAAGCAATCATCGCTTTACATCAAACCCTATCAACAAACCCGACTCAAGAGGTCAAGAGGGATGATGGAAGTCAAGTCAAAGCGAAGGAAGATAAAACATTAGTCAAATACTTCTAGATGACAACTTACCCGATCGGGTAAGTGTGTACCCGATCGGGTATGTGTGCTGCTTCGAGCATTGCGGCTCCTTCATCCTATTTTTGACCTATGTGTTTAATGCCCGACCTCTTCTCCACGAAACCCTAATGCTATAAATAGATGCTCTAGCCCCTCATATCAAATCATCCCTTCACACAACATCTCTTCTCTTCTTACATTTCTCTTTAGTTTAGTTCTTCTTCTTTCTTAGTTTAGTTTAGTTTTAGTTTTCTCTAGTTTAGTTTAGTTTAGTTCTAAGTTTGTATGGTTCTACTTGTAATTGGAACTCAAGTTTTCGGGTTTGTATTTCCAATTCAAGTTCTTGTTCCATTTCAATCTTTGCTCATCCTTTTCGGTAATCCTTGTTCTTGCTTTTACATTATAGTTTTATTTTCTTTTAGTATTTCCTTTATCATGTTTACCATTCTTAGTTTTATAATCTTAGTTTCCCTTTCATTGTTAATCATGCATAAGTAGTCACCTTTCTAGGGTGTAGGATAGCCATGTTAGATTGATTAAAAGATGATAATTGGATAAAAGAAATTGTGCCTTTAAAATGTTGTGTCTTTGCATGTTTGGATTGTAACGATAGTTAACTGATGTGGTCGTTATACACCAAAAATAAAACCTAAGTCTACTAACTAAGAAGATAGCGGAAGTAGGGTCGATCTCCACAGGGAGGAAACTAATTAACTGAAATCTAAATCTGCAAGTAACAATCTGGGGGGTTTTGAAATTGTTTTAACTAACTAAATAAGATTAAAGGAAAGAGAAGTAAAGGAAGAAAGTAATAAGAAGTAAATCAGATAAGTGAGAAATATGCTAGGATTCGGTCTACTACAGTATCGGCATCTACGGGTCAACTAAGTCAGTCAATCTATCAATGAGAAGAGCAATGGTTTTCTCCTCTCGGTCTCAAACCATCCTAGGGATTTTCCTAATTAACTCTCGTCCTCTTAGGAGTCACCTATCAATTCTAAGCAAGCCTTCCCTTCCAATCTCTCGATCCAGGTCGGGGTTAACTACCTAGCCTAGTCTCCTGCGTGCACTCATTCGACTAAACCTCAATTAAATTGCTTAGACTGATTCTCATATTGAAGACTAACTAAAATAATCTATCCTAACATGCCTCTACTACAGTTTCCCTCATCCCAACATACAAGAGAATTAGCTACTCATGTTATTAACGATGCTAACTAAGACGATTAAACATATGACGATAGACATAATAAAATCACAATTAATAGGCATGACAATAACAACGCAGTAATTAAAGAGAGTAAACAGTAATTAAGACTAAGGTTAAGAAGTAAAGAGAGAAAGTAGTTTACAATCTTAGCAAATCTGGCGTAAAGAACAAATCCTCCGTCGATAAACCCGAATGCAAACCAAAGATAAAGTTAAGAAACTAATGAAAGATTAATGCTAATGATTCCGAACCCTAATGGTTCTGAGTCCTAATGACTCCCCATCTGAATCCCCTCCTAATGACGACGAATAAGAGTTTATATAATGCAAAACACGACTCTTAAACCCTAATTAGACTATGGACTTAAGGCCCATGATAGATTCTACTCGATCGAGGGAAATAAACACTCGATCGAGGACTTTATTCTAGGAAATCACTCGATCGAGTAACAATTATACTCGATCGAGCAACTTTTCAGCAGCTAACACTCGATCGAGCACAGGACAGCTCGATCGAGGTCTTTTCTCTTCAACGCTCCTCGATCGACCAAATATATAATCGATCGAGGTTTTTTGGCCTATCGTGCAGTGTTGGACATGGCTTTGGACTTGATTGCGAGCGGTTTCACGCTTTCCCCTGCAAGAGCTTCTGTTCCGTTCCTTCCATTCTCCTAAATGCATGCAAAGTGGACTGTTTCGGCTCGGTTTCTGCTTCTATGCAGCTTGTACCTACAAAATAGTAATGAAAGTACAAAGTAGCCAAATAGGGGCATATGGTGATATAATATCACTTAAATGACATAGAAATGCGTGCATAAATGGACTAGAAAGTCTATATAAAATACACGCATCATTAACGATTTTTGGCCAAAATCATTTGACTAGTATGGAATTCTTTTCCAAGGTAGACATACCAGAATTGAATAGACAAAGCATGACATGGTGGATTAAGACCTAGTAAATCGCACTAAAAGCCTGCTAGACCATCTGATCTATGATTGTAATGAACACACCATTCTTACGAACGCTCAATGAATTATTTGCATATCCTAAATCCAATTTCATCAATATGTTAATCTACATGTGTGAACCTACTTCCCCAGAATCTTTTCTTTATTGCATTGTTATTATTTAGTAATTAGTGACAAACATTTGCCAATCGTCTAAGGTAGAATTCTAACCACAACTATTCACAAGTATCTCCCGTCTCCCCGAGATCGACCCCTTACTTCCCTAACTGCATTTATTTGTTGTTAGCCTAGCCAAGGGTTATTTATCTTTGATTAGGGTACGCGACAACCCGATCAACCACACATGTGGAGGCCGGATTTTTGCTAGTGGAGATCAATGATGATTGTTCTATACTAATTTCACACTCCACCATGTGATTATGACATATATGACTCAAGCTCATTATCATTATACAATTCCATACACTACCATTATGCATGTGAATATAATAAGCAGAATAGAGCTCATTTGTGGCTCATGGGTGCCGGCCAAAAGGCCTTTAAATAGAACAATTGTTGTTCATTTTCAAACAAAAGATTCTTATGCTTATTCTTACTTCTATTTCTAAATTCAACATATCTCAAAAACTCACATGCAAACTAATATTCATATCATATTACTAGTGTAGTAATACAATAATATTAGTAGTATAATGTCTTACTTATTATCTAGTTAATAATAAGCTAAGATTATTTGGGTTTAATCTTGGGTGCAACAAGAAGGAGACCTTCTACTTTGGAGGTTGTTTTATGGAGGATCATCCACTAATTACATGCTCAAGAACAATAAAAAGGAGTTCTTATTGTGCCTTTATTAACCAAAAAATCCCAATGTAAGGATGTTTTCGTCTTATCTTTTCTTTTATACTTTTATATTTGCATACATGATAACTAGATCCGAAATCATTAAGTTAATGTAATTTAATGAACTAATTAGAGGAGTCTAGTTAGAGGTCTAGGACTTTCACAAATATGGGTCCTATAAAAAAATTTTGGGTCTGGGAATGGGTCTGATTAATGAGACGCGGACGTGACTCGTGGACCCTGTAATTAAAAACAATTAGTAAAACCTTAGCAAATGCTACCCGAGTAGCCAATAACCCTTCAACTTTCTCTTTATCTCCCTCTCATATTTCCCTTTTACTACTAACCCTAAGCCACATCAGATCAACTTGGACAAGGGCAAGCAACCTACAACCGACGATAGCTATCAACATCGACAAGCAACCTACAACCGACGATGACGTTCTCCTTCTTTTATCTCCTTCAATTCCTTTGTCAATATTGGTACCCTTTTCTAGGTTTTTCTTTAATAGCTATCCTCTATCCGTGTATTAGGGTTGAATTTTTGATTTTCAGGTGTTGAATAATGAATGTCTTGATTGGAAGTGTTGGTTTTGAACTGGTTATTGTTTGTTTAGACGGTTAATGCTAGAGGGTGACCATTTAAATTAACGGAGGAGATGAACTTGGAATTATATTAAATATGAGCTTTTTAATTAAGATCCATGGGTTGACCCGGTCCCGACCCAGATCCTATGGGTATGGGTATGGGTCCATTGATTTTAGACCCTATAGGATATGGTTCATGTATGGGTGTAAGGTTTGATTCACGGGTCCGGATCTGGGTCTTACTGAACCCGAACCAGACCCAACCCGTTGCCATCCCTAGTGGTGACTATCATTATGATGCTTCCCGCTCTTTTGATCAAGGTGATGATACCATTGATGGGTATGAGTATTGCTATGATCAAGACCACACTGATTGATGAGATGTCGAGTTGGAAGCTTGGAGGTTTGAGGATCCCGGGTTTATTTGTTGTTGTGGTTGAACTATTTTATTTAGATTGTTATGTTGGTCATATAATATTTGCTTGGATTATTTTGATCTTGTAATAATAATGTAAATACCTCAGTTCTACACCTTCCGCCAACCACCCAGTGATGATTGGGCCGCATGTTTGGTTTGCGAAACGATTTGTGACAATTCGTAAGTTTATCATCAAGTGATAGCTCAAACAGTTGTGTCGACCCCTTGGTCGTCATCTACGTGCCAATACGGTCGTTTTGACAGTCGTTAGAGTCATTTTGGATTCCGGGTCAAAAACCGTTTCATTTTCTATAAACTGTCTCTTAAAACCGTGTATAAACGCTCGATAATATTGTGGATATTTTAGAGTTTCAAACCTTATCTTTTCTCGGTAAAATATATTCATATTTTATTTAGAAAAGAATTCGAAATTTACCGCAATTCTCATTAAGAAACGCGAAAATCTTTCTTTTAAAGTAGGAAACTACTCGAGAAATGATGTAGCAGGAGCTGCGCCTCTTCCAAGGGTCGCACTGCATGCTGCGCCTCTTCCCTATCTCCGTTTTCCTGTTTCTGAAATATTTTCTAGACTTCTTTCCTTGTCCGAGTTATTCCAAAACTCTTCGGATCGATTTCTACCTATATATGGAGAGGTTCGTGCACACTTTCAAGGCACACAAGTATTCCGCCCCTTCTTTCTCTCTCTTTGCATTATAGACCTTGCTCTAAGCATTTTGACAACTCTGTGCTTGATCAATCGACCATGTAAGCTTAGATCCATCTGGGTACCTGTCACGTTATAGCATTGACCTACCAATTTGACCAACTCAACAATAATCAATCTTAAGTAATCGATCGATCCTCTTACGCGGGCACTTTCTTTACATTCAAGTCGAGTTGTCGCTAAATCGATAACTTTAGTTCATTTCTCGTTTCGTCAACATGTAAGTCTGAGAGTGTTTAATCTCATATTTTTTATTGTACTTTATTTTAATTAATGTAAAACTCATGTCAGATTTATGTCGAAATTGTTTTCAAAACCTTTTCTTTCATTATTACTTTTAGTTTCTTATTACATATTATATAGTTCTTTACTTAAATCCCAAATAATCTATATTAGTAGGTTTTTGTCATCTATCAAATTTTGTCTTTAGAGGTTAGATTTGTTCCTATCAAATCTCTAGATTCGTCTTTGATATAGGTTAGTGTGTTTAATACAGCTTAAATCACATAAATTCGACTTGTAGATCATTAATGAATCGTAAATAACCAACGAACACTAATTGTTCGCGATTTTGGCTTCACATCCAGAACCCAACTCAGGAACAGATGCAAGGTCTGATACGCCTCTTCCAGAGGACGCATGACCTGTTGCGCCTGTTCCGGGCTGATTTTTGTCTCTGATCTTCCTGGTTCACTTTGGCGTAGTTTAATTAGGTAATAAATCAACTATTATTCGTTTTATCGCTGCTAATCTGATTCGTTTAGTTTTATTAATTCTTTTCTTTATTTCAAGTAATCTTTCAAACATATATCCGACATAGATCATGAAATCCGTTATAATCTTTCTTCTTTTGTAATTTATTTCATAATCATTGTATGATTTAATTAATTGTGTTCTCACATGCAATTGAATATTAAATCCAATTCGACATAATTAATTGCTAAATTACATGTCAACCGACAAAGTCTAAGCTCACATGTTAGGATTAAAATGTGGATATTGC
Organism: Heliosperma pusillum; assembly: GCA_022085475.1. Lineage (NCBI taxonomy): Eukaryota > Viridiplantae > Streptophyta > Magnoliopsida > Caryophyllales > Caryophyllaceae > Heliosperma > Heliosperma pusillum. Next base: position 9,868 of record JAIUZE010071170.1, on the reverse strand, counting down.
ATTGCATGTATATAACCGACATTACATCGATAACATAAGAGTTCTCCTAATCATTAGAAGAGGTCGCTATCGAGGCGGGCCGGAATAGGTGTTCGATGAAAAGAGCTTCTTAATACTTACCTTCACCCCTTACTCCAGATCTCTGTGAACATCCGTGTTCATTGGCATCCACGAGAGTTATTTTAGACATAGAATGCTAAGCATAACGAGTTCTTAGTGTTCATATCATTCCTTTGTGTCTTGACATGGCATAAAGTATTCGAACGGTTCCAACTTCCCAAAAAAGTTGGTGGCGACTCCACAAATGCGTGTTTTCACGTTTGTCCCTCGTTTCTTCAGCCGTGGTAACTCGTGCACCACAGCTTGAAAAGATCGCGAAACCCGTGTACCACAAATAATGACGACTATGTGGTTGGGATATGTTAGACTATTCAACGAATCTGTATGCTGCATTCCGCATTAAAATGTTGAAGGTATTTGTGTTTGAGCAAAGACAAATCCTTGCTCTAAGTCACTCGGGCGAGTACTCAGGCCACTCGAGTGGGTATAAACTCGACTGAGTGTCCAAATCTATAGAGTATCAATTTGTACTCGACTAAGTTGATGTTGTAAACGTTTTAATTTAATTTCTTTTGATGTCCTTTGTGTGGTGATAATAATTTGTGTGGAAGGGCTTTTGTGGTATTGATTATAATACTTTCATACTAGTAGCTTATGCTTGCGAGTAGTAAACTTCGAGGGCGATATTTTTATTTAAGGAGGGGGAATTTAATAAGTACGTGTTGAAAAGTTGCATATTACATATGATTGTTAATTGTGTATCGAAATGCTATGAGTAATAATGTGTACATGTATTATGTAACTTAACTCGTCACACGATAATGTTATTTATTTAAATGGAAATTGTATGCATATAAGAAATATACTATGTGTTGGTAGTTTTTAAAGTTGTGGATATGATAGGGATTTAAATGACGAAATTTATGTGATGAATTGGAAATCATGTTGTGAAAGTGATTTTGGAGCGTATCTAATACCATGTGTGAATTTTTTCGTATAATGCGATTCAAGAATAGTTTGATTTGAATGGATGTGTATAGTTATAATGATCCATGTTTGTGTCTTGAAACTTTGTTGACTGTTAGAATCGCCTTGGGAGTATCGTTTGTATTCTTATAGGTTTACGGTGAACTTCAGGGACAAAGGTCTTTTTAAGGGGGGAATATTTTAATACTCGAGGCTTGCGTTGATCTTGTTGAGGTAGTATTCGTGTTCGCCTTACGGTTTTGTTTGCATGTGGTCTTAGTTAGGGGTCGAGTAGCTTCGTTACTCGACCAAGTCTCGTAGTTACTCGGTCGAGTAGAGTAGTCACTCGACCGAGTAGGCAGTTTACCCAGTAGAGTTTATTGATGACCCGACGAAGTAACCTGGATTAAGCTGCTTCTAAGGTGTGACTCAGCATTTAGCAACTCGATTGAGTATCCTAGACTCGGTTGAGAAGTCCTTGCTCGGTCGAGTAGTCCTTACTCGGTTGAGTGCACCTTACTCGACCGAGTTCCTATCGGTTTCATCTATTTCCGCAAATAAGTTTTATGACCAGTGAAAGGGGTTATGATTATTTCCGCTCATTCTCTTTTCAATCTTCTCTCTCTTCTTGTAATCAATCTCTAAAACTCTCTCTCAAACAATGATCAATCATTGAATCTAGATTAAATTGTGATCTTCATCTCGAGATCTTTTTATGATGGAGCCTCTACATTGGTTGGGTCTTTCATTCTCTCCCTTGATTCATTTAGTGAGCTTCTTATCTCTCATATACCTTAATTTTCATATTCAGAGATTTATTTACTTTGGTTAGATTTTCGTATTTATAGCTAGGAGTGTCGATTTTAGTTACGATATTGGTGCTGCGTGAGTACTAGTAGAGTTGGTAGTAATGGAACTATTATTGTTCTTGTAGGCTAGGTGTTTGGTGAAATGCCATGGTCATTCATCTCAGGTTGAATGTGCTTGGTTGGGTATTCGGTCTTCATGGATGACAGATCTTCTGATTTGATTGCTTATTGATGATAAATGCTTGGTATACAAAAAGGTAGGTGAATCCTACTCAGGTTATGTATATATGATTGATTGTTGAATGTGTATTATGATATGTTTGTGCCATGTTTATTGGAGTTTGATGATTGTTTGCAATTCTGATATATTGGCTTTGAGAGTGGTTGCTTACATGGAGTGGTTGTGGGAACCGACTTCATAAACTCTCTGGGTCGCTATTCCTGGTCCCACCATGAAAGCGACAGTGCCCGTGGTTATGACCTTGTTTTAAGGGTGACTTGCTCCGGTAGAGCCAATTGTCTCTACGGTGTGCCCTATACACGTTGGTATGCTAATTAATGACACAACCATTGGTAGTTTGAGTGCGCTTCTCGATAGCACCGGATCTGTTTGATGAATGTATTTCGAGGCTCTTGTTTTTTATCATGTATATGTGGGCTGACCGTGTTTTTGGAATTGTATATGTTTTGTAATCCTACCGTGATCTATTCAATATTTCTGGCGAATGGTGAGTAGTTGTCTAGCGGGTGTTGATTGTTTAGTTTATGATGATCCGAGTTTGATGTTGGGATTGGACGCGTCGTGACTTTTGTAGTAGATTAGAGATGAGTTGTATTTTACTTTGTATATGACCGACGTTGTTTTGTATTTGGATTTCTATTAAAGCTATGTAAATTATTGTATGATTTGGGATTTTTTATTTGGTAAATGCTACCCTGGGGAAAGCGGGGCCTAGCGCCTCCCCCACACTTGGAAGGCCTTGCTTAAAGACTCCGGGCGTAATGGGGTGTTACATACCCCCAACTTGACTCCAACCTATAACATATGAACATAATCATCAACTTGGATACAAACTCGATTGATCCAAGAACAAAGTGGGACATGTGTATTACAATTGTAACACCTACATCTACTCAAGTGCCTTACCAAGGACTACCATTGTAAATGAAAGTGATACCATCTCGGTTACCTGAGATAGTACATATCAAATAGACCATTATGAAAAATTTATTACATTAAGTATAGTTTAAGGAGAATACAATAATTCGAAATCCAAATTAAATACAACTGAAACTAAAATTCTAGCATGTCTAAAGACTCTTCAAAAACTAAAGACTCCAGGGAAGCTAATAGTGATCATCATCTCGCAGTGCCCAACCAACCCTCAAGCAAGAACTAACAAAGTTACGTGCCAAACTTCATGCTCACCATTCCTCAATGGAACACTGTAGTTTTGGAAATAGAGATGGGGTTAGTTTGATCATACAACAACAATAATGAATCACAAGTGTAGTAATGCAAGTAATTCAATCAATGTCGCACCACCTCTAAACTCTAAGATCACAATGTCTCTCATTGCAACGAGTAGCCGGGTTCTCATCGCAGCAGGTAACTCATCCATGTCGATGCTAGACCTCAACACTGGACATCAAAAGCCCCGTTGATTGCACGAGCGAGACCATTTCTTTAATGAGCTCATCATCTGTGTGACGGGAGTCACAAAGGGGGAAACATGGGGGTAAAACCATCCCTCGGGGTGGCTCATGATATTTAAGCTACACTTCCAACATTCACAATTATCATACCAAAATAATTATCAACCACAATAGCAACAACACAACAATGGTTCAATCATACAGAGTAGGGAAAACTTACCTTAAATCGACTTCCATTTTTAAAAAAGCAACAAAGAGGAGCTAGAATGGTTTCTCTACGAAATACTTCCCTAAAAATTATACACAACAATACTAATATCAAGACTTATCCCCAATTAATCCATTTCCCCAAATTATCTTGATTAGGGTTTCCAATTCAGTAATCACAATAAGTAAACTGATAAGAATGATTAACATTTAGTAATGCAAATAATACGTAAAAGTTATTTCAAATGCTCACCAATGACAAATCCTTGCTTCAAAGATGATTAAGGTGGTTATAAAGGTTTAAGTAATGTAATTAGGGTAATACGAATGATTAGGAACAGGCATAATTAAATTTATAACCTCTAATCATATTAATCAAAACCGCACAAAAACACGTCCCTGGCCTGACACCCGACTGAGTACACAACACACTCGGCCCAGTACACGATACTCGACCGAGTGCTTCGCTAACTCGGTCAAATGACCCCTGGCCAGAAGTTTGCCTCAAACACTCACCCACAATACTCTGTCGACTACGGCTCACTCGGTCAAGTACCTAGCTATCAGAATACGTCGTAATACAGTCTTCCCTCCTTAAAAATGAATTTCGTCCTCGAAGTTCACACCGAACATCCCTTCATAACTACAACCCATACAACTATACCAAAATCTCACACCCAAGGTACACCAACTAACACCAAAACATGACCAAACGAACTAAATACCTCAAAACACATGCGATCATCTCCTAACCTCCTTATAAATAATAAGGTTACATCCCTGTAATCAAACATACCTGATAAAAAACATGTCGATAGTGTTCTTTCATTCTCCCATGGGGCGTCCTTCGCATTATGGTTAGACAATAATACTTTAAGTAGTGTAGTCTCGTCATTCCTCGTCTTATGCACCTTGCGATCCAAAATTTCCTTTGGCACTTCAACATAAATGAGTGCCTCATCAATCTCGATGCTCTCATCCTCTACCAGATGAGAAGGGTCACTAAATTATTTCCGCAGCTGCAATAAATGAAACACATAAGTAACCCGATCTAGAGCCGGTGGTAAAGCTGGTCGATAAGCCACCTCACCAATATGGTCTAAAATCTCATAAGGGCCTATAAACGTTTCGATAAACTTTCCATTTTTTCCAAATCTTATCACACTTCGCATAGGTGACACTTTCTAAAGGACTTTGTCACCTACCTGAAATTCGAGGACCCGACGATGTAAATCAACATAACTCTTTTATCAATCCTGCTCCGCCTTCATCTTCTATCAAATCAACTGAACTTGCTTAATTATAAATTGCACCATTTGTGGTCCTAAAACCACAGCTTCAGCGCTATCATCCCTACACATTGAGCTCTGACACTTTCTCCCCTACAATGCTTCGAATGGAGTCATCCCAATGCCCGGATGGTAACTGTTATAATAGGAAAATTCCAAAAAATCTAGCTTATCTTCCCAATTATCACCAAATTCCATAATACAAGCTCATAATATATCTTCCATTGTCTTAATGGTCCTCTCAGCTTTCCCATATGTAGAAGGATGAAAGGTTGTGCTCATCGTGAAAGTAGTCCCTATCAATTCCTGCAAGTCATGCAAAAAAACAAGAAAGAAACCTTGCATCTAGATCCGACACAATATATTTTGGGACCCCATTAAGCTTCACCATGTTCTTCTTGTATGCAGTTGCCAATTCAATTTTATTTCAAGTATCTTTCATCGGAATGACATGAGATGGCTTGGTTAACCTATGAACAATCACCCAAATCATGTTGTTACCCCTCTGAGTTTTTTGAAATCCCACAATGAAATCCATAGATATTGTCTCGCACTTCCTCTCCAGAACATCATGCTTTAAGAAGGCTTGACTACGGCTCTGGTCCTTTCTTTGTGGGACGGAAGCGACGAATTGAAAGTGTATACGGATCCAGCTATGTTCGGGTTATGTTGTGTCTTGCAACAACGAGGCAAAGTGATTGATTATGCATCCAGATTATTAAAGCCATAAAAGGAGAACTACGCGACTCCCGATCTTATGCTTGGAGCGGTGATATTCGCTTTGAAGATTTGGAGACATTACCTCTATGTTGCTACTTTCAAAGCCTTTTTCGATCACAAGAGTTTGAAGTACATCTTCACCTAAAGGTCGTTAACATGAGGTAACGACGATGGATAAAGTAGATCAACAACTACAATATGAATATTCTCTACCATGAAGGGAAGGCGAATGTTAATGTTGTAGCGGTCGATTCATTGAGTAGGAGGTCGGTACATTCTTTATGTACCGCAATGTCTGTAACAACCCGAAAAGTACCCAAATTTTTCTAGTAAAAATATTTACTAACACTTTTCAGCAGACTTAAGTTTTTAAAATAGAAATTTTTGTTCCAAGTCGGATTTCGAAATTCCGAGTTCGTATTTGGAATTTTTGAGAGATTTCAAGAAAAGACCGTTTTTAGTCATCTTTGACTTTTCTTGACTTTTAAGTCGTCTTTGACTTTTCTTGACTTTTTAAAGTCGTCATTGACTTTTCTTGACTTTTAAGTCGTCATAAACTTTTCTTGACTTTTAAGTCATCTTTGACTTTTCTGACTTTTAAGTCGACTTTGACTTTCGTTGACTTTTCCCGACTCGCCTTGTAAGTATGAAGACCGAAATTTTATTTAAAAAAAATAATATTTTTAATTTATTTTTATTAAGATTTATTAAGATTTATCATAATTTAATATAATTATTTTGAATTTATTCGGAATTTAAAGAATAACTTTTACGGTTTTAACCAAACGTCATTTAACTATTCCCGAGTCATCGTTAATCCCGAAACAAAATCGAAACTCGACTTTGGCATGAGTCACACGCCCATGTCATCGTTTTCCCCTCACAATTAGATATTCTAATTGTTTTGATTAAACTAATAATAATATCTAGATATTTATTAACTTTATCGATCAGTTAACGAAAATTACGCAAATCGTTTACAAAACAGACCCGTCTAGCACAAAACCACACGGCACTCTTGGTCCTCTCTTAGGCTTGATATTTTCATTACTTTTGATTACAATATCATAATATCTAGATATTTAGTGTAATTAACTTAATATCGAATTATATTTAATCGATTACCGTAAAATAATTATTAAACCGGAGTCAATTACGTAACAACAATTTCAAAACCCGACATCCATTTTTGCCTATAATTACACGGCTCCCTCCACTTTATACTCACTAACAACTTTTCATTTTACAATAAATCAATTTAAGATCAAAATATCACTTGCTTTAATCGTTCTTGAGCGTTCTTCGTGTTCTTCATCCGTTCTTCATCGTTCTTGAGCAAAATCCTCATAAAACCTTCATTTCTTATCTAAATCCGTCCTAACTTATATCTCTAGAATCTCCTCTTCGCTCTCCATCTTCTAGTACGGTTTATTTTCAATTCCGTCAAAATCGTTTTCAACATTTAATTATGGAAAATCAAGTTTAAATTCTAATAATGTGTTTCTTGTCATTTCTTATAGGGGAAGATTTTGAAGACGAGTTTGGAGACTCGTATATTTTGGGTGAAGATTAGTAGACGGGTTTCTTATTTTATACTTCTTATTTTGGTGCTAATTGATCTTGCTAGCTAGGTAACAATTCCGATTTACTCGACGAAATAATGTCACATAGCTTTTGTTTCTTTTGTTTTAGTTCATAGTATTGTTACTTATGATTTTTGGTAGTAACATGATAAGTAGTATGATTTTTATGTTGTATGGAAATTTTAATATGTTAGTGTTCTTGACATATTTGGGTGATTTATTTATAACCATGATTTTGGTATGAATGATGGTTGAATTGGATGTTTAAAAATGGATTTTGTTAATAAAAATCATGTTAGAATTTATTTGGAGGGGTGGTTGTTTTGGCCGTGGGTGGTGGTTGTTTAGGGTGGCTGAAAACCGGCCAAACCAGACCGGTTCAGCCCAGTCCAGTCCGGTCCAGGCCGGTTCAGACCCGGTCTGGATTTGGTCCGTGGTTGGTCTTGGGAGTTGTGTCGATGTTTGATTGTTTTGTTGTTGTTTTGACGGGTTTTAACTATGTTAAGCATGCGGGAAATATTAAGAAACGGTTTTTAGTAAAATTGATCAAAAGCCAAAACAGCCCAAAACCAGGCCGTGGGGCCCAGTCCAGGCCCATGTAATGTCTCGGCCCAAATCAGCCGTGGGTCCCACTTTGGGACTTGTGACGGTTTTTGAGTTATCGTCATTTTATCGTGTTTTGTAATATTTAACAAGTGGGAAATTTTTAATAAGTAAATTATTTAATTAAAAGTATTTTCATAAAATTATTATTTCTCACATGTTAGAAATTATAAGACGAGATCGTAGTTTAATTTGATATCCTTTAAGTCAAGCGGGGGGTTACGTAAGATTTAATAATTCACATGTTAGAAATTGAATGAAATAGCATGAAATGAATGTGATATTCTTATGTTCAAGCCTCGATGGCTAAGACTCTGTTTCTAGCCGGTTTGGCCAAACGGGTTTGGTCAAACTAAGATCTAGTCAGCCCCGTTTTGACTGATGACCCGTCGCGGGACTCGGGTCGGGGATTTGTCTTCAGGTAAGGTTTAATTTAATGAATGAATGAATGAGCCTTAGTAGATATGAGGCGATATGATATTTGAATATGATTTATATGCAATTAGTCACATGATAGGAAGTTTTCCCTGTGACTGTTTTAATTATATGGTTGGTGTCGTGTTGACTAAGTACCCATAGAGAATTATGAGTATATGGCGTCTTGACCATTCTAATTCTAAATGAGTATCTTGGACCATGACATCGATAGGCCGTACTATCTTTAACGAGTATATGTTCACCACTGATAGCGTTTGTGTCACTGGCCTGAGCCTTTTGATACCAAGCCGGGGGCATGGCATCCTAAGAGTTCCGCTTTGGGAAGGGAGCCAGCTTAAGTACTAGCCATCTCTGCTTAGGGGGTCGCCTAGTAGAGTTTCTCATGTACGGTTATGTAATGAGATAGGGAGTGGGTTAGCTGTTGTCGCTAGGTCTGATCAGTCTAGGGCTAGGATGTTTTCCTACCTTGTGGTATAGACTCGAGTTACAGATGACTATTGGCCGTCCTAGGAACTTATGCCTGTTTATAGAAGTATCAGTCTTTCATGTTTGATGATTCTATGAGTTTTAGAAGGTGAGATGCAAGCCGGCTAAGATTGATAGAGTTTGGATTACCGATTGTTAACTGATTCACATGATTACGTGTTGATTGGGGTTTGAGTGTATCATGGCCATGTTACATGGTAACCTCTGAGCTAGCATACCAGCTTCCCTACCTAGTGTTATATTTTATTATCGGATTCACATGATAGCTTTCATATGATAGGTTATATGTTAGTTAATTGTTTCATAACATGAAAAGCATATCATATATGTTAAGTTTTTGTATTTTCCATATACATCTCTTTTATGTTATTCATGTTTTATTAAACTCGACATTTCGTGGCTGGGAGAACTCGGAGTACTCCCCACGACTGTGGCTTCCGTGTTTATATTTTAATACGGTTTGGCAGGTGTTGTGAGCCAACATTTGGGTACATTGACGAGCCTAGCGACGAAGTATTACCTTGGACCTATATTCGGTTCTTAGGATTGTATATTATTATACACTCGTTTTAGTTCTGTAATTTATACTGGAGATTATGTCTCGCCGGTTCATATACTTTTTATTGTATAATATTATTTCCGTATTTGTTATGAACCTTTTTATTTATGACACCTTCTTATGATGAATATATTTAATAGTAGGTTCCGGTTTTAAAATGTACCGATTTACACTAAAGTGAACCTATTAGAAACGTATTCTCATCTTTTATTTATTTAAATTATTTTTTTTCTTTCCGCAAATTTGAGGGTGTCACATTTTCCACCAAGCCTATACTCACAAACACACAATAGGAAACCACAAGACGTCACTTAATCTCAAAAGCATTTTACACCTCAAGGCATCATTCAAACTCCTAAGTTCAAAAGATTAAATCACTAATGGGTTAAGGAGTCCTAGCCAACTCATTCAACCTTACACCATCAAATATCATGAACTATCCACACATTAGTCATGACAAGCATCAAGCATTAAGATCATCAACTTATCTTA
>JAIUZE010071169.1:0-21129 GCA_022085475.1 Heliosperma pusillum | reverse complement strand
ACTTTGCACTAGCCGCAACAAAAACACGTTGTTCGGTAGGCGAATAAAAGTAATGACCAAACATTCCTTTTGGATAACCAATAAAGTATGTCTTGACCGATCGTGGGCCGAGCTTATCGTCAGGTCGCCATTTGACATAATCCTCGCAGCCCCAAACCCGAATAAAGGACAAGTTAGGGACCGTTCCCTTCCATAATTCATATGGAGTCTTGTCTACAGCTTTAGACGGACTTCGGTTAAGTATTAGAGCAGCTGACAAAAGAGCATATCCCCATAATGAGTCAGGCACAACCGTGTGACTCATCATGGATCGAACCATATCAAGCAATGTTCGATTTCTCCGTTCGGACACACCATTCAATTGTGGTGTTCCAGGTGGAGTTAACTGTCGTACTACACCACAGTCTTTAAGGTGTTGATCAAACTCATTCGAAAGATATTCGCCACCACGATCTGAACGTAGTGCTTTAATCTTTCTATCCAGCTGGTTTTCAACCTTATTCTGGAATTCCTTGAACTTGTCAAAGGATTCACTTTTATGCTTCATTAAGTAGACATAACCATATCTACTCAAATCGTCCTTGAAAGTGATAAAATATCTATAGCCATCTCTAGCGTTGATTGACATAGGTCCACACACATCAGTATGTATGAGTCCTAATAGGTCAGCAGCGCGCATTCCAACACCTTTGAAGGAATTCGAGTCATTTTGCCTATGAGACATGATTCACACGTGCCAAAAGATTCATAGTCAAATGGGGAGATAGTCCCATTATCAATGAGCTTTTTCACGCGTTTTTCATTTATGTGTCCCATACGGCAATGCCATAGATAGGTTTGATCTTTGTCACCAACCTTTGCTTTCTTACTACTCACAGATGAGAACCACAACCAGTATCTAGTACCCAAGTTCCGAAACTTGCATGGTTGATCTCAATCATATGAATAAAAGAAAAAGACATACCAACAGGAGAGACGCGGCCTGCTTTATGTCCTCACGGTACACGAGGCAGTTCCTCCTCCAATGCCCAAACTTGTGGCAATGGTGGCACTCCATGTTACCTTCATCGCTCTTTGTCTTGCCTTGTGAGCTACCGCTAGACTGACCAGGCCCACTCTTGACCTTTCCTGGCTTTTTGAACTTTTGCTTCCCTACAGCTAGGTCAGCTTGAGCCTTGCCCTTACCCCTACCCTTGTTGTTAATCATGAGAACGTCCTGTTTCACGCTCCCACTCAATTTCAGATCACTCTCGGTCTGTACGAGAAGTTAGTGGAGCTGATGAAGACTTTTCTTCATATCATTCATATAGTAATTTGCCCTGAAAAGGGCAAAACCATCATGAAGTGAATGGAGCACACGATCAATAATGATCTTTTCATCGATTTTACAACCAAGAGCCTCCAGCTTCTCGACATTCTCGATCATAGCAAGAATGTGTGGGCTAACCGCTTGGCCCTTCTGGAGTTTCGCTTCAAAGAAGCGACAGGTGTACTCATAGCTAACGATCCTCAGAGCTTTCGAGAACTCGTTAGAGAGAGTGGTGAAAATCTTGTTTGCACCCTGGGCAATGAATCGCCTTTGCAAATTTGATTCCATTGAAAAGATGAGTACGTTCTTTAACGCACCCGCCTCCATTATGAAATCACTATAAGCAAGTGATGCATTGGCTCCTGCATTGGGGCCTGGGTTAGTCGGTAGTGGCTCAGTCAAGTACTTGAGCTTACCGTCAGCAATGGCAGCATTCCGTAATGTCGCCTCCCAGTCCGCAAAGTTTGACCCATCATTCTTCAGTCGCGTGGACTGATTCATGTTGTCCATAAAGATCTTTAGCCAGGACTCGCGAGCGAGTGTAGCACTTGGCATTGGGTCGTCTGTACGTCCAGCCATTTGTTGTTTTAAGCAGTTATATCTTTATATAACGTATTCAAGAAACTGTGAAAAGAAGAAAAATTATGATAAGTTTCATCGTTTTAAAAATTAAGTCTTAATGCAAAAACTGTTTAATGCGATGACTCAAGCATTTATACAATTGACCTCCCACAAGAATTATATAAATGATCCCAAGACTCAATTTCTGTAAATTGATAAGCCAACCTTTTGGCTAATTCTACCTTTAGAATTCTCGGTCGATAAATTTCTGTAAATGCTATCTTATAGTCCATTATAATCCCGAGATATTACTCGTACTATAATGTTGAGATAAAATAGGTCAACACTCACTACTTACCCAACGTAGAAGGGGTCATATTATGACTGCCGACGAAGAAGGGGTTCATAGAAGTTTTTCCTATAAAGACTAATCTCAATTTTCATTTTAGAGGAAGATCCCATCATCTTAAATTTAATTCATTTTAAGTGAACAAATTCTAGCATTTCGTAAATGATTTAGACTAAGGTGATGGCCCTATGAACGAGTGACATCTGTATGTCAATGATGAAAATTCAAACTATATGAAACATTTTTCATGCATTTTAGGTGGTTTGGTTTAGGCGGAATATGATGCAGTTATTTAACATGTGAATGAAAAACAAAAGAACGGAAAAATACGTAAACTATTACAACGGTCCTAGTGTGACCTATCTACCAAAATGAACAGTAAATACAAGTTTGGATTCCATCCTTATGGACCCGAGAAGCTTGACTTTGTTTCATCTTGGTCCATGCAGCGGGAGTGAGCATCCGATCTCCGTCTCTAGTCTTCTTAAAATTACATTTTAAAAATTACAAAATAAACCTATTTACATTCTAATTCCAAAACATAATTAAAAGAAAAATAAAGGAGATTCGAGATCTCAAAATTACAACCAAACCATGTTTTCATTACGAAAACATGATTAACTAAAGCCACACTAGGTATTACATTTTTCAACCAATTGCAAAAATACGTAAAATAACCATTCATTCATTCATTCAACAAAAAAAATGCATCAACTATATAAATTAATATTACAAAACATATTTCATTAATTATGTTGATTAATTATCCAAACCACCATTCAAACCGATCAAAATTATGTGACAATTCCTTAATTGCGCACAACAATTTTAATCATCCATAATCCATTTTTATTTTAAACCTTTTTAAAATAAACGGGTATCATTATTGTGAACCTTTTCACAATAACAAACAAACAAACATTATCTTTATAATGTCAAAAAAAAAAAAACCAACAAATTTTTTTTTCTTACGGATCACTGTTCACCGTGAACAGTACCAGTAAATTTTTTTTTTTTTTTTTTTTTATCTTTCTTTCTAACGGTTTAAACCAAAAACCGAAAAACAGTAAAATAAATACAAAAAATGCTGTAAACAGCAAAAAAAAACAGGAAATTTTTTTTTTTTTCAACAGTAGCAGCACAGTAACACGGGCAGCAGTACTGAAATTTTTTTTTCGGTGTTGCCTATATTGCTAGATCGATACAAAATTCAATATCTAATCGTTCTTAAATATTGATTCAAACTAGATTATTCAATTTAACCTTTTAAAATGAACATCTATATCATGATTAAATCGATTATCCTTATATTCATTTAATCACAATCGCTTTGAACATCATTAAAATTGAATCATTATTCAAAAATTATCAATTTAAAACAATGAGACCGAAAATAATAGCAACAACAAAAATCAAAACAATTCCATCTTATTTTAACTCAATCCTTATCAAATTAAAACAACCACAAATTTATTATATTGAATTTTAACCTATTAAAATAACAATATCAATAAATCAACAATGGAAAAAACAAAACCCTAAAAAAAAATCACACGGCTACAAAAAAAAAAAAAATTCCAGCCGTGAAAATTTTTTTTTTTTCGGTAAAATCAAATTTTTTTTCTCAAATTTATATTTCATAAAAATGAAAAAACATATAATATAATTTTGTAGCCAAAAGCTCTGATACCACTTGTGGGAAATAACTGTTTACATCCCCTTAAAATTTAGGATTATAACAAAATTATATAATATGAATTGCTAGTCATTAATACGAAAACGATATAAAATATAGAGAAAGCGAATTTAACCTTTGGTCATAGCAATTGGCGTAAAGAACAGAGATATCAAGGTAGATATCCTCCTAATCGTTGCACCCAAGATTGTATGAGAAATACCCTTCTCTTATGCTAGAAAGAGAACTAAAGTTACTGTTAACTTTTGTTTTGTAATTTTGTCAAAAGTTCCTGTAAACTTTTTGTCTGTTGTGTGATATTTTGATGAGATGGAGGCAGTAGAGAATCAATTAGGTTAGAAAAGCCAAAAACTCAATTTTCACTTTTTTTCTCACTGAAAACTCACGACCCTTTTGGTTTTTATATGAGGAGATTTTAGTCTCCTCAAATAACTACCCATTGACCCGAAAACCCGAGTGTATCTGGATACATTCGTTTTTGTTCATTTTAGCTTCCAATATAATGTAATATACTATAATCGTCGTATTTACATGGACCGACATTATAATCCATCATTAATTATAAATATCCGTATATTTATAGTTTGCCAATTAATTATAACGGTTTATGATTAATTAGCTTACATTATATACTATAATTAAATATAACTTTTTATATTCAATTTTACGAATTACAGTTAATTCGTCTCAGCTAACTTTCGTCTCATCATCATATTGACTAACCTTTTAGTCAAATACACTGACTAACCTTTTAGTCATATAATAGGGTATCAATATGATTATTTTCTCAAATAATCACATCTCTCAAACACATCCTATAGGTGTGACTTTTAGGGACCAGTTGATCACCGCCATCTGTATGACAATAACGTCAAACTTATCTAGCAAGCCAACCGTTATTGATAAACGTTAATCAACTGATTATTAGACAAAGTATACCCCGTGAACCTACAGAGATTTATTTATGTTATTGCACTAACTGGAGGACACTAGCTCCAACAGGTACGTGTATCACCCACACCAGCTGCCTGGTTATCGTCCCAATCAATAAACAACGTCATTCGAATTATCCGGGACGGGCGAAGGGGGGTCAATCGTGTTATTCGAACCATGACCGACCGTGTCGCGAAATGGAAAATGAGCTTCGTAAAATTTCACATCCCTCGACACAAAAAATCATGTCTTTCAACATCATACAAATACCACCCTTTTTGTCCAGCCGGATATCCCATAACACATTTACGACTACGGCTTGCAAATTTGTCACCTTTGGCACGTTGATTATGAGCAAAACAAAGTGACCCAAACACCCGTAAAGTATCATACTGTGGTGGTCTGTTAAAGAGAACTTCATAGGGTGTCAAACTGATAGGATATATCGCACACCTATGCAAAGATAAATTTCCCTAGACACAAATAAATGTAGTACGAGGGGTCGAACACAAGGAGACGGGAATTTCGCTATGAAATGCTATGAATGGACTACTATCAAGTTGGTTTCACAGTTTGGTTTGGTATGATGTTTAGCTAGCTATGTTGCAAATCGATAATATTAAAAGAGTCTAGGGGAGTCGGGTCACTCATGCAAATACGTAAATGCTCATGTTAAACATAGGAATTCTTAATATTGTTAATTGTTTAGGCTAAAGACACCCATTTCTCGATATTAGTGTCAACCTTAGGTCGAGTCCTAGAGTACTTTCGTTATAACTAGAGTCGTCCTACTACACATCCTTAGTCTAATCCGATTCCGTGCCTCTCGACTTTTAGAATGAATTAACAAATTTAATCGATGCAATTGGCCAAATAACAAAGATTAACAAAACAATACAAGCATGTGATATAAACAATTTAACAATATTAGTTCATCCTTATTTTAACATTTACAATTTACTAATTATGCATGTCTTCCTTAATCCCTAGACAAATGAAACTACTCACTCATATTGATAATTAAACTAATACTATTTGATATAATAAACATGATGAATATGAAATTATAAATGAAAATAACTTGTTAATAAAATATACTACAATAAGTGAATGAAAACTAATGTAGATAACAATGAAACTATGATTAACTAAAAACTACGATTAACTAAATGATTCGTAAGGTGAATGACGGAAATGAATACTAACATAAAACTAGAATTAGGATTACCGCAATAGAGCAATATAACTCTGAAATGAAGAACGAATAACCCAAGTGGTTGAATGGAAAGATTGCAATATAACTTCAAAATGTAACCAAATGTTTGATAAAGTAATAACTAAAAGTTTAGCTAATTATAAAACTAAGAAAAACTTGTGTGTTAAAGCTACGAAAGATATGTGAAATATGAGTAAAAGATATGATGAAAGATAAGTGAAAAGATGATAAAAGATATCCCTAAGTGTCGAAGCCCCTCTCCTTTATATAAGGAGAGGGGACTTGAAACGGTTAAGTCACAGAAGCCAAACCCCGATCGGGGTTCCCAGGCCCCGATCGGGGCCTCTTTGATCCGGGCACATTGCCTTAATTCCTCCATTTAATGCTTAAGGAATCCTAAGCTATGCCTTTAAACACCTTAATTCTCCGGTTAATTGCATAGTTTAGGGTTTCTTTGAGCATCAAAAAGAGTATCATATGCTTGAGTTGTGGACTCCTTGCTTTGGGCCTCAATTTTGGTATTCTTTCATTTTCATTTCAATCCATTTGACAAATCTTCATGCTTGGCTTGTCTTCTTGCTTTCATGGTCCATATTAGCTTGTTGGACTTTGGTGCTTGCCAATTGTGTTAGGAAAAAGCCTCTAAATGCTTAGATTCCTACAAAACATAGCAAAAACGAGCAATGCACCTCGAACACGTAATTAGCTCATAAAAATACTAAACAAAGTATAGTAATCATGTAAAATCGAGCTAAATTAGGGAGTAAAATCATATAAAAACTAGACATATCAAACTCCCCCAAGCTAAACCCTTGCTTGTCCTCAAGCAAGCACATAAGACTAAGACAAGAGAGGAAAACAATGAAGTCCCCACAATTGCAATATCCAATTTTAAACTATCAAGCATAATGACTCAAATCCCGAAACAACATGGGCATAAGGATAATGCAAAAACATGGATGAGATTTACATGGCGATGTAGCATGAAAGACTTCAATTGAACTTTTTGGCTCTTGCATGATCTTTTGACTTATGGACTCTTACGATACTCTCAAACTCATTTTATTGTGAAAGGATTTTTGTGAGTAGCACTCACCTATCCTCGACTCATGAGAGTGTGCCCGCAATCTAATATGGTAAAAATTTCAAAACTACAAGCCAAAAACATTCAAATGCAAGCATGAAAAGGAAGCCATAGGTAAGAAGAAGGTTAATAATAAATGGGTAAGAAAGGGGAACAAATGATTTATGGTATGTGGGGCTAAGTCAAGCTAGCAACAACCATATGTAAGGATGCTCAATCCCAAAACTATCCCAAAATTTCCAATACAATTCTTAAGAAAAACTCTCCAAAATATATGAATAAAACATGAGAGTTTCTTAAATCTTTTTCTTCTTTTTTTTCAACATTCAAGATATGCTTTTTTTTTTTTTTCATTTCATGCTTTTTTCTTTCTTTTTCTCTTTTCTTTTTTTTCTTTCATTTCCATCATTTTTTCATCATTTTTTTTCATCTTCGAGCATTGAGACCAAGCTCACAATGATATTTCAAAATACAACAAATCCTAAATGAGCATCCAAACACAAATTAATCAAGGCTACTAGCTCAACAAGGTAGGCAATTTTTATATGTAGCTAAGGATAAATTTTGTGAATGGGTTCAAAAAGGCAAATTTATCATGTGAATGGCTCCAAAATGCTAACAAATGAATGCATGCTTATAAAGAAATGAAATTAAAACCATACTTGTGCGTATTTGATGTAGCACAAACCATAAGGAGACCTACACTCACCTAAGAGAGACCGAATATGGATGTATTGGTCTAAGGAGGCTCTACCTTACCAATTTGTGGCTTGCCAAAAGTCAAGATCAAGCTTATTAGGTTCAATTTCAATCTTCCACCTACTATGTCAAGACATCCCCATGAATGCAATTATCCCGTCAAATAATAGAGAATCATTAGCTATTAAGCTAAAATTGGGATATACAAATGGGTACAACTATGTAAACCATGACCAAAGTAGGCAAGCAAAGCATGTGAAGCACACAAATTTCAAAGTTTCATAAATTTTCTAACTAAATGCAATTCCTAACTAAAATGCAAATGCAATCCCCCCAAGCTAAACACAACATTGTCCTCAATGTGCCAACATGTATACACACCCAAGCTAACCGTAAAAACGATTCAAAGCACAAAACAGGGAAGACAAGAGGTTAATATTTAATGGGGAGTGGGAAAAATACAACTAGAATGCAAAGGAAAGCAACTTACTAAACTAGCTAGCCTCCCCCAAGCTAGTATGAATATGGGGTAATCCTCCAAAGTGATGAAGAAAATAATGTTTCTTTGGGATTTAATTGAAGAAAAATGAAGAAGAACGATAGAGTACCGTCGGGTTTCGAATAAGAGGAATTATGTCATTTCGGATTTCGTACAAAACAGAAGAACAACCAGACGCCTAGAAATGTGAAACCCGATCGGGGCCTGGGAACCCCTATCGGGGTTTGCCCTCTGTAAATTCCTGCTTATTTCTGTGATGTGTAATACGAATTTCCCCGAACGGGTTTCCGTGCTTGGGGATGCGTGAATTTCCTCATCAACTCTTCTTTTCTTCATTGTTCACCTAAAAATCACCAAAAAGAAACATCGTCAAGTCTAGTTAAGTTGAAAAACGATAAATTACGGAAAATAAGAAAAATAAAGAAAATAAAAGCTTGGGTTGCCTCCCAAGAAGCGCTGGTTTAACGTCCCGCACGACGTATGAAGTTCGAGTCGGTTCAAGCTTCCATGTTAACTCCCTCGATTATCCCAATGATCGCATCCTCATGGTAGACCTTATCACCGATTTGAAATTCTTCCTCAACAAAGTGGGAGCTTTCCTTCATTGATAGCTCTTTTCCATCCAACTCATGCCCAATCTCGTCATCACCTGCAAATGATTCTAATACCAAGAGCGCCTCCAAAGGGTCTTTCACCAAAGACCGAGGTATAAAGTCATCTATGACATTGTCCAAAACATCAACAGAAAAGCAAGACTCTTCAAACATGGGACTCTTCATGGCACTATTCAAGTTAAATGTGACCTTATCGTCACCCACTTCCAATGTGATTTTACCTCTCTTGACATCCATTATCGCACCCGCGGTATGTAAAAAGGGTCTTCCCAAAATAATTGGGATTCGTGCGTCCTCGGGCATGTCAAGAAAAATAAAATCAACCGGAATAAAAAATTTACCAACTTTGACGGGAACATCCTCCAAAACTCCAAAAGGGCGTTTTATAGAACGATCCGCCATTTGCAAAGTGACACTAGTACATTTCAAGACTCCCATATTAAGCTTAGCACAAATAGAGTAAGGAATGACACTTACACTAGCACCTAAATCACATAAAGCTTTATCATTTTGATAGGTACCAATTGTGCATGGAATGGAAAAACTACCGGGATCTTTTAATTTAGGAGGGGACTTGTTTTGCAAAAGAGCACTACACTCGGCGGTGAAGGCTATAGTTTCAACTTTATCAAAAGTCCTCTTCTTAGTTAAAATGTCTTTCATGAACTTAGTGTAAGACGGAATTTGAGTGATTAATTCGGTAAAAGGAACAGTTACCTGGAGGTTCTTCACAACTTCCATAAATTTACCGAATTCGGTGTTCTTGTGATGCTTTGCCAATCTATGAGGGAAAGGCACTTTAACTTTTTCCGGCTCCTTTGTGTCAACAACCTTCTTTGGAGGAGCATCCTCCACATCTTTGACTTGTTCAACTACAATAGGATCATCCATTTCTCGGGCATAATGTAACACCCGCTATTGTACCCTATTTTTATAGTGAAAATATTTTACGGATACTTTTCAGCGAATTTTAGTTTTAATTTAGAATTTAATTTTCCGAGTCGAATTTAGAATTTCCGAGTTCGTATTTGGAATTTCCGCGAGATTTCAAGTAAAACCCGTCTTAAGTCGTCTTTGACTTTTTCTTGACTTTTCCTTCATACTCCCTCATACTACTCCTAACCTATTTCATTCTCACAACTCAACATTACTTCATCACTAAGAAACCCAAATCAAAACCTAGCTTCCATAATCATCCAAGCTTAGATTCGTCATAACTCGCTCGTTTCTTGCTCAAATTCACGTAAGTTCGTCTTATTCTTCTCCTCTCATCTTCCTCTATCCGTATTGGTAATAAAATTACCGTCTTTCTCGCTTTTTAAATTATCCGTCTTTCTCAAGGTGAATGATATTCATCTTTTGTTATCTAATTGTAGGTGGAGACTTTCTAGAAATCGATTAAAGACGCGAAAAGGTAACGGTGAAGGGTTACTCGATATCATTTACGTGTTTTACATGCTTCTATGTTAGAATTCGTATTTAGAATACGATTAGAAAGCTTAGGATTCATGTTATTGATGATGATTGTTGTTAGTTGATGATTGTTGATGATGATACTTGTTGTTTGTTGAGAATTGATATGAGAATTGATGATTTATGATAATAGTTGATGATGGTTGAGTTTAGAACAAATTGGAGTTGTCTTGACCCAAGTCACGGTCGTGAGTCACGGTCGTGAGACTCAAGTCACGGGCGTGAAATAGTGGCTGATCTTTTACCCTTGCGTAACAGAGGGTTTCACGAGCGTGAAATACAAGTCACGGTCCTGACTTGTGCAGTTTCACTGCACTGACCCCTTTTCGTAAAATGATCATATCTCCTTCGTTACTTGCTTGTTTTGGGCTTGTGACCTATCGTTGGAACCGTAAGAGGATAAGCTATCACCTAACCTTAGAATTTCTGTATTTGCATATCTAGAACTCTAGTTATGACAGTTTGAAGTGGACCCTTGTTTTAGTTAGTTTCCAAACTTGTTGTTTTGAAATAAGATCTATGTTTCCTATTTATTATGCTTCTTAAACTTGGTCTAATGCTTATGTATCATGTATTGATTCATGTTTATCATATTTACATTTATATAATGCCCTATTCTTATGCTTGGTGATGGTTTTTGGTATGTCCCACTTTGAGTCGGTTTTACAAATGATACAGTTTGAGCACAATTTTGTTATGTGCTTTGTACTCTGATTCCCTTGGCTACCTCCACGTTTGTAAGGCTGGAATGTCGGAACGGGGAGGTATCCTACTACTTAATTGCATGTATTAGTGGGCATACGACGATGTTGTTGGGAGGCGAACGCATTGCGTTGATCGACCCGACCGTCAAATGTTGTGTACTTGCGAGGTGGTGTTATTTGCATGTAGCGTACCGCTTGTTATGAGGCTTGTGCTCTTTTCCGCCTCTTTCGTGAAGGTTGACCGAATTTGGGGTACTCGGCGTCTATTATTGACCGAGTCTTGGATGTGGAACGTCTTACCACATGTCGAATCGGAACACGTCTTATTCCGAGAGTCTGGCCAGGTTTAGACTAGGACCGTATTATTATCGTCGTTCTACCAGGAGGAAATTAGTCTACATATACGAAATGAATTGAATCGTGTATGCGTTCAGGGCAATGTTTTATCCCGTGGATGCCTTTTAATCATACTTGCATGTACACGGTGCTAGTGCGTGTCATTTACCGTGAGAGATGTCGTCAATGTATTGTACGTTTGAATGGATGATTATATGATTGATTATTTGTGATCATTGGATGACTTGGCATGGTTTGTTTGTCGAGTCTCAATCTTATCAAACTTATACCGCTAACGGTGAGATGCAAGCCCTATTGAGCGTATTTGGTTGCCTAAGAGTGTCTTCCCCGAGTCTATCTATAGCATGATGGTTACGGATTGTACTTCATATGCTCTTATCATTATATATTGAATTGCCTGTCTATCCTTATCGTATTTCACATGTATATCTATATATGCATGCTTCTACTTTTGTATTTCCTTTTATGTACGTTTGATGTGATATGGCTGGGAGAACCCGGAGTTACTCCCCACTGACTGTGCCGTTCATGTATTTCATGGATGAACATGTTGCTTGATTGGATGGCTTTTTGCTTGTGGTATTTTGGGTTCGGGTGTGAGCTAGCGAGCGTTGTCCCTGGATGAAACACCTCTAGACGTTTATTAGCTAGTTTGCTAATCACTTTGATATTGATAACATTTTGAGAGACTTCGTCTCTTTGTAGTATATTCTATTTTGTTTATAATTACTGTCATTTCTCGTATTTCTATCTTGCATGTATAAATGTTTTTAAAATACCGTATTTTCCGCTTTATAAATCATATGCTTGTTATGTTTTATTTCCGCATTCCTGAGGGTTGTCACAGTTGGTATCAGAGCTTTATCGCTCCCGACGCACACACGTGAACCCTAAACTTAAACTACTTGACCTTGAAATAATAAATGAGAGATGGGTTCTAACTTGTTTGTTGATTGTGTTGAGTGATGTTATGTTTATTTATATCTACCGTCTTAAGGTGGATCATGTGTTACCTAGAAGAAGTATCCTCTACCGAAGATTGAAGATTGACAAGGCTAGTTGAAGTGTATTTCTTCCTCATCGATGTTTTCTCTCGTCCTTAATGTATCATGCTCTCTTCCTTCTATCTAAGTGCTTCTTCATCATCTAACTTCTTCTTCCCTTGGAAATTACTCTTATTACCTTCCTCCTCTTTATCAATTTGTACCATCAACTTCCTTATGTGACCTTTTGTGGACACCATACCCTTTTGTTTGTGGCATATTGTACTTGGTTGGAAGAATTTTAGACTTTGTGGAATATTAGTGTTTGTTAGAATGAATTTGTGATTTGAGGAAAATGGTATAGATCTAATTTCACCCTCTAGTGGTGAGAGTTGGTATCCTTGAGGAAAGTGTGGTAAGGTATGTTTAATGATTTTAATGTATAAATGCTTGCCATGACTTGTGTGTAAATAGTTCATGATATTGATTGTAAAGGCCGAACTGAGTTGGCTATGACTTCTTAACTCATTAGTAATTTGTCTTTTTGGACTTAGAAGTTTTATTGTTTTTTTGGAAAGACCATCTTATGTATTCTAATGGGTAAATAGAAGTTTTGAATGATATCTTGAGGTGCGACTACGTTTGAGATGAAGTGACGTTTGTGGTGTCCTATTGTGTGTTTGTGGTATAGGCTCGTGGAAAAGCATTTGGCTAAAGTTTTCTTGGATTTAAAGATATGATCCTATCTTATGGTATCGGAGACTCGTTTGAACTAGTAAGGTTTCGTTGTAAGTTGAACCATATTACTTGAGGATTATAGATATGAGCGAGATTCGATGATGTGAGCTATGATGAAAATACCTTGGGACGTTAATGATGATGTTTGACTTGATGTTGTACTTTGTTAATAATGAACTCGTGGGCTATATGATGTTGATGATGACGTTTTGTTCGGTGTTCTACCTTGTGAGCCGTAGGAGTTGAAAGGAGATTAGTATGGAGAATTCCTTATTGGTTCTTTGGTTTTTGAAACCTTTGGGAATGTGTCAAATTATGGAGTTGAGAGAATGTTACTATGCTTGAGTTGCAATTCCGCAATTGGGATTACGTGTTATATGAAAGGATGGATGAATTGGGTTGTAATCGATTTGTTAAAACTAGGTGTACCTTACTCCGATGATTTGTGGTACGAGGGTCCCTTGTAAGAGACCTTTGTTATTGAGATGATTTGCTTTGCTATCGCCCTGAGTTTGAAAAGGGACTTTTGTGGATTAAACCTTAAACCTTTTTCTCGTGCCATTATCCCTTTCCATTTCCTTTCATGCAAGTTCCTACTAAGCCCGATTCCTAGGAAATTGTTTTCTCTTATCTCTTCCTTTGCTTGGCTACCTTCATGGCTATATCTATCCAATATCTAGCTTTTGGCTCCCTGCCTCTAGCGTCCCTCTACTCTAATTTTCATCCGATCTTATCGCGTTCGTGTTTCCCTCGAAATATCCTATCGTTTCCAATGTCATGGTGTCATTGTCTTTCCTCTGGTGAGATGATTAGGTTGTTAGCTAGCTTCGTGTTGATTTTGATCATGAATAGGATTGGGATTTAAACCTTAGGATGAATCTGTTGGTGGTATTTGATAAGTGATATTTTGTATTGATTTATCCCCCGTTTTAGCTCGATTTCTGTACGATTTATGCACTTTGTTAAGTGATTAACGAGCTAATACTGCTATTCTAG
This sequence comes from Heliosperma pusillum, assembly GCA_022085475.1. Classification (NCBI taxonomy): domain Eukaryota; kingdom Viridiplantae; phylum Streptophyta; class Magnoliopsida; order Caryophyllales; family Caryophyllaceae; genus Heliosperma; species Heliosperma pusillum. Next base: position 6,918 of record JAIUZE010071169.1, on the reverse strand, counting down.
TTGTTTTGCATGTTTTGACTCGTTTTATAGGAAATGAAGCGGTTTTGCTATATTTTCCTACTTTATGGAGCAAAGACACTAGATACGAGTTTTCAAGAAAATTGATGATAGCCAGTTTACGACTTGATTATGATTCCGCTACATCTTTCTTCGAATGGACTCAATTTAGATTTTTGGCTTTGAACTTTAAAAGAAAACTCAACCCAAGTCAAGAGGAGATCAGCCCAAGCCCAATTCCGTAGTGCATTGACCAAAGACTAAGGCATAGGATTCCGTGCCTAAGATGAAAAGACGGAAAATTCCAATTACACAAAAACCCGATCGGATTGCATGATACCCGATCGGGTATTTCTGCAGGAAGACGTTACTTGGCTCTTCTTCAATCCGAGCTTAAATGGGAGGTTTAATGCATTGACTAGAGTACAAATAAGCAAGAGGATCAGCAGCCATGCAGCCTTATAAAAGCCAATGATCATTACACACAATAATCATCTTTTATCTTATCAACATACATATCTTTTTATCATCAACTTTTACAATAATCTAATAATCTATTATCATTTCTTTTAGCACACTTTCTTACAAGTTGTTATAGTTTTCTTAGTATTTCTATAGTGTTTACTTAGCTTTCGTTATTGGGTATTTTGTTCTTACTTTCGTTCTTACATACTCATATTCCGACTTGGTAATTCTCTAATCTTGTTTTACTTATGCAACTTTAATCACCATGGACCATAATCTCACAGTATTATTTTCATAATATTGTTGTTATTAGGAAATCAACCTAAAATTAATCTAGTTAAAACCAAAGTATTATTTAGCATGCCACACTATAATTTACGTAATCATATAATCCTAAAATTTGTCATTAGAATCATTGTTAACATAATCACCATGATCACTTTAGTATTTACATTTCATAGTCTAATTTCATATATCTTTTTCTTATTAATCTACTTAATCACATAATCACATAGATTAGATTAATTCTAATATTGTAAAATTATCATTTTGTAAATAAAATAAATAGAGTTGTAATATTTGAAATGAATTACGAGTAAAACGAATTATAAGAAGAGTAGTTACCAATTGAACCATCTAAATTGTTTCTTCCTTTGGTCGTGTCAAATTCTATAACTTTGTTTAGTGGCCATAAACAATTGTTTGTATTAGTCATTTCTATCTTTATGACGAGAGTTGGGATAGGAATTAGGACTATCAATAGGGGTTTAGTGACTTAACCATGCTGAAAGGACGTTAGGACCCACTAAAAGGTCGGTACGAATCCGGAAGGAATATACCGCTACAAGGCCTAGACAATCATAAGTAATTCTAATATTGGTATCTATGAGACTTTGAATGAGTTTTACATGTATTTCTATTTCACTATATCAACTTGATTAGTTAGTTTACTTTATCGTTTTAAATAGTTTATTTCATTGTCATTTTATTTCTATTATTAGATAGTTTATTTTACCGCATTAGATAGTTTATTTCGTTGTTATCTAGTTAGTTTACTTTATCGTCTTTCCATTCTCGTTCCTAGTTAGTTTATTTCATCATCTTTTTATTTCCGTTCTTAGATAGTTTACTTTATTTTTATTGTCCTGTTTATTAGTTTAGTTAGTTAGACTTTCAATATTGTCATTTAATTACCGTCTTTAGTTAGAAATTAGTTGTCAATATTCAGATCAGAGGACTTCCCCGATCGGGTACGTGACAACCCGATCGGGTAAGTAGTCTGTTCTGGGTTTTTTGTTTTGCAATTTACATATTTGTTCTTACATATCGTCATTTATATTCCTGTCATTTTATTTTATGTTAATAGTTCAGACAAACAACTCAAGTGACTTGATTTTAAATGAAAACCAATCCATAACAATTCATGAGTAACACGTACTCCCTGAGGATCGACACCCTACTTCCCTAACTACATTCCTTAAGTTGTTAGCCTAGTCCGGGTAAATTATTTTTGTTTCGGGACCGCGACAGAACCGATCAAATTTTGGCGCCGTTGCCGGGGAGCACGGTTTTGTTTATTTGTGAATTGTTGGTTTTTATTTCTATCATTTCTAGGTGCAACCGTACCTAATTCATTTCTAACTTTCTCTTTTGTGTTTTTCTTGTAGGTTGATAAAATGGTGCTAACTAGAGAAGATCCAAGGTACCGGGTTTTTGTGCTTACCAGTGGGATCCTAAGGGTCCATTTGACTTTGATTGCTCTCATCGAGGGTAACCAATTTAGAGGGAAACCAAACGAAAACCCTTCTCATCATCTTCAAACCTTTTGTGAGTTTTGTCAAAACATAGTGAGGGAGGGAATCACCCAAAATGAAATTAGAGAAACACTTTTTCCTTTATCACTAAAAGGAGAAGCCAAATGGTGGTTCACCCGTCGCTTAAAGGAAGCCACAAGACCTATGCAGTGGGAAGAGATTGTCGTCGCTTTTCACCGTAGGTTTAGAACCAATTTGTCAACCCTATCAACTAAATCACAAAATGAAAGAGGGGAAGGTTCGCAAACCAATGGGGGAGAGAGAACGAAGAGTCGAGTGGAAACTTCAATTGAAGTTGACACTACAATTTCCTTAGCTTGTCCCAGTCAATCCAATGAAACCACCCAGAAAAGTACATTATATCGTCCCAAAGCTTTCAATCCATTTACCTCAATTACAACACCATGTGAACTTTGTGGGGGGATAGGGCATACACCTCAACGATGTGGGAACAAACTCTCAACCTTAAACCCTTTCCACCCACAAGTTCATCAAACCCAACTTACTCATACACCACAATACCCACCTTTTCAAAATGGTCTAGTAGATGTCAAGTTAAGGGACATAACCCAAACCCAACATAACATGAGCTCTTACTTCCTTTCTAGCCTAAACTCAATCAAATCAGCCATTCTATCTCTCCAAAAGAGAGTGGAAGAGTTGACTCCATCGAGTTCTAGTCATAGTACCCAAGAGAGAGATGTGCCATCAATTGTCACAATTGACATGATTAGTGACAAACCTTGTGATCACCCTCTTGGGAATGGGAAGAGTAAGGAGACAATTTATAGGTTACCCCATGAACTTAGCAACAATCCAACGCTATCCGAACCAACCAAAGCCCTTACACATGAGGAGACATCTCGTCTCGAAGCTTTGCTCATGTCAATGATAAAAGCACAAGGGAAATTGGAAGAAATGATTGAAGAGGCAAATTTGGCAACAAACGAGGCTCTTTCAAAGTTAGAAGAAAGGATTGACAAGATATCTATAGAAAAAGAAGCAACCAAGGATAATCACAAGGAACCTAACCTTGAAGAAGGGAAGATCCTCATTCCCTCCAAACTTAAAGATCCAGGTTGTTTCAAAATCTCGTTCACAATGTGTTTTCATAAGGTAAGAGGTGCATTATGCGACTTAGGAGCTTCAATTAGCGTCATGCCTTTTGATGTCTATCATGAACATTGCCCCATACAAATGAAATTCACTAGTACTAGCCTCCAACTTGCCGATGGATCTATGCATACTCCGGCATGAATTGTGGAAGATGTCCCAATACGGATTGGGTACTTCCTCGTCCCCGTCGATTTTTATGTAATATATTCAAAGGGAGAAAGGGATGACCATATCATATTAGGGAGACCCTTCCTAAACACGGTTGGAGCATGTATTGATGTGAAAGGAGAAAGGTTCACATTTGAAATAGGTGGATCGAGTGCCACCTTTGACAAAAAGGGGGATGTGTTGAGCGTTGGGGATGGCGACCTAGAGGCTTTCAAAGCTGCGGAGGAATGACAAGATTGCCATGGGTGTCGGTAAAAAGGTAAATGAGGAAACTTCAAGGATGAATCCAGCTACTAGGAGCTAAAATCCCCTCATAAGGCTTAAGGGGGGATAGAACAACAAAGTCTAGCATGACTCAAAATGCGCTTGTCGGGAGGCAACCCGTCTTTTTCTTTTTTTTCTTTTTTCTTTATGCATTCTTTTTTCTTTTACTTATTAGACAATGATTTTTTATTTTGGACTATTTTATTTTGACTCTATTTTTGGATTTTATGTTGTAATAGTTAGGAACATTTTCTTCGTTTTACTTGTTATTTTGCATATTTCGTCAATAGATTTTCGTACTTAGAATCGGAGGACCTATTGAGACAAGACGAAGCTATCCTTGGCACAAGTTGTCAAGATCACTAAGGTTAGTAAGTATGTGCTAGGACATAGCCAAAAGGTAAGAGCAAGTGGCAAAGAAAATAGACACAAAATTCGGAGCAGCAGGTTTCCCCGATCGGGTTCATGTCTACCCGATCGGGTAAATGGTCTGTTTTGTGTTTTACTCTATTTTCTTCTATAAAACCCATTTGCTACCCTTTTGTTTACTACCTTATACCCGTGTTCTTCAATCTAAAAGCTGAAATTTTCTCAAAACCCTCAATTCTTAGTCTATTCTTGCAAAATTTGTTCCTATAGTTCATCAAGGGCAACTACTAATCATCATCAAGTAAGTTATTTCTACTTTAGTTGCTTCAATCTCTCTATATTTTTCAGAAATCCAACATAAACAAACCCTAACTCCAATTTGGGGGTTCTTGATTTTGATTGTAAAACTTGTTTAATTTGGATTTCTAATGATTCTTACATGCTATAGAGTGAATTTTAGTGATTAATTAGGATGACTACTTTGATTTAGATGTTTATTTGCTAATTTGGATGCTCATCTTTACTTTATGCTAAGAACTTTTGTTTAAGTGATAGTATGATGCTTGAATTCATGCCTTATACTATGCACTTATGATCTTGTCACGTTAAGTTAGCATTGGTACCTTTAGGTAGTAGCCAAATTCATTCAAGTATATATTACTCACCTAATTAACATATTGCTATGCTTATAACATCCATTTGTGCTTAAAAGATAGCATGACAATGTTTTACTAGGGTCACTATACTTGGATTTGTGCTTAACGCTTAGTATTCTAACACTTATGCTATCCACTTGTGTTTACAAATGAAGTGTTTTAATACTAGTTATTTGTAGAAAATGGCACCTTTACTAAGGAAATCAAAGAGGGCAAGAACCTCTACTCAAGGAGAGAGTAGTAGAGCACAAGAGGAGGATATTGAAATGCTTGATGCTAATGAACAACCCGAGAATCAAGGGAATGCTATGCATGATCCTAGCTTACCGGATGTACAATTTAGCTCACATGAGCAATGGCAAAAATGGTGCGTACTTAAAAGCAAAGGTATGAGGGCTACCAAGTTCCTCAATGTTTCTTCTTTACGGCATATGAAACTTCTTGAGCATGTTAAAGTGTTATTTAGGGGTCTAAGTATGACTGCTAGCATGAACTTTAGCTATGAGACTTTCCCCCAATTAACTCTTGAATTTTTGAGCTCTTTCGAGTTGCATCGGTCTAGAAATAGAAACACTATGCCCCAAGTTCGGTTTCGTTTGTTCAATGATGATTATAGCATGAACTTGGAGAACTTTGCTGGTTATTTTGGTCTCACCACTGCAAACACTGTTATCTCACCTCCGGAAAGCTTTGATGTTAGCCTGCTTTGGAGTGCTATTTCGACTTACCCCGTCTCTCGTTGGGACCATGTCCCACACCAACATATACATCATCCCGCCATTAGAATCTGGCAAAGATTCATGGGATGGACCTTTTTGGGTCGTGCTGAACCTCATTTGGTGAGACGAGTAGAGTTAGAAATGTTAGGAGGATTTTTGAATGTGGATGGTGATGTACCATGGTCTGTTAGTATACCGTATCATTTTGCTGTTCAGTTGACCAAAGCTGTTAATCCCAAGAACACAGCCATTGTCTATGGAGGTCTTATTACTCACCTAGCTATGAGAGTTTGTGGCTTTAACCAAGCCACCACCAACCTTCGGGCATTGACTACACCTCCCACCGAGATGGGAAATGGGTTAGATTATGCATACTTTGTTCAGCTCAACTGGTTTCGTGCTTCTCACCCCCATATGATTTGGAGGATTGCTGGTCGTGATTCGGTCAAGTTGACCGCCGAAGAAGAGCAAATTCCAATCCTTCGGCAGCGACCTCCACTTCAAGAGGGTGAGTCTATCTTACCTCGACCTACCTACTACCTTCCTGTTGGGGATATTACTCCCATTGACCCCCCTGTTCAGCTTAGATCCAGTCGCCCTGAGGTTGGATCATCCTCTCACTCGACCCATGCTGAGGGCGATGTAGCCGCCATGTTTGAAGCTTTAACATTGTCTGTCAATAGAATTCAGTCCGACCAGCAGCTTGCTTTGCACCCCATATATGACCACTTTGCTAGGCAAGGTGTGATTCGACCCGAGGGCCCCTACCCGTCTTTTTATACTTGGCCCGAGGGGAGGTATGGTGCTGCTTATGGTGCAGGTGTGCCGCGAACCGGACCGGGTTATTGTGGAACCGACTATGGCGTAGAGAGGTTTGGAGGGTATGGAGGTGATTTTCCTGATCACCAAGTGGAGGAGTATCAGACCTTTGGAGCCAGCAACCCAACCGGGATCTTTCCTTCTCGTGGTAGTTATCATTCTGCAGATGATACCCACTATGCAGATGCTTCTGGATCCGAACCCGAGCCACCTTTTTCTGAGAGGAGAGGCCGTAGCTGGTGGCATTTGTGATTTGATGATGAGCTCCCCTTGTTTATACTAGCTTGGGGGAGGCTGACCATTTTGTAAGAGTTTTATTCCTTTTCTATATTTTTAACATTTTTAGTTTTATTTTGCCTTTTTCCCATTAGAATTTCATATCGTTTCTCTGTTCCATGTGCTGTCAACCGTTTCTCGGTTTGTTTCTGTTATAATTGCATGCACATTGAGGACAATGTGAAGTTTTAGCTTGGGGGAGAATTTGCATTAAAGAACTGCATTTAGGATTGCATTTAGATTTTTAGTTTTCTT
>JAIUZE010071168.1:0-26781 GCA_022085475.1 Heliosperma pusillum | reverse complement strand
ACTGTTTAATTGTATGATATATGTCTTGTTGACTAAGTACCCATAGAGAATTATGAGTATATGGCATCTTGACCATTCTAATTCTAAATGAGTCTCTTGGACCATGACATTGATAGGCCTTACTATCTTTAACGAGTATATAGTTCACTGCTTGATAGCTTTTGTGTCACTGGCTTGGGCCTTTTGATACCAAGCCGGGGGCATGGCTGCCTAATTGCTTCCACTTTGGGAATTGAGCCAGCTTAAGTACTAGCCATCTCTGCTTAGGGGGTCGCCTAGTAGAGTTTCTCATGTACGGTTATGTCATGGGACGAGGAATGGGTTAGCTGTTGTCGCTAGGTCTGATCAGTCTAGGACTAGGATGTTTTCCTACCTTGTGGTATAGACTCTAGTTACAGAAGTCGACTATTGACGGTCCTAAGAACTTATGCCTGTTTCTAGACGTATTGGTCTTTCATGTTTGATGGTTCTATGAATCTTAGAAGGTGATATGCAAGCCGGCTAAGGTTGATAGAGTTTGTATTACCGGTTGTTAACTAATTCACATGATTAACTTTTTATTCTGGTTTGAGTGTATCATGGCCATGTTAACGGTAACCTCTGACTAGCATATACCAGCTTCCCCTACCATCTTGTTATAGTTTTATTATCGGATTCACATGATAGCTTTCATATGATAGGTTATATGTTAGTTAATTGTTTCATAACATGAAAAGCATATCAGATATGTTAAGGTTTTGTATTTTCTATATACATTGCTTTTATGTTATTCATGTTTCATTAAACTCGACATTTCGTGGCTGGGAGAACTCGGAGTTACTCCCCACTGACTGGGGCTTCCGTGTTTATATTTAATGCGGTCGAACAGGTGGTGAATGCATATTTGGGGTACATTGACGAGCTACGCGGCGAAGTAGTTACCTTGGACCTATATTCGGTTCTTAGATTGTATATTATTATATACTCTTTTCATTTCCGTATTTATACGGGAGATATGTCTCCCGTCTTGTATATTTCTTTTGTACAATATTATTTCCGTTTTGTAATGAACCTTTTTATTTATGACACCTTCGTTATGTATTCTTATCTTTTATGTATTTAAATAATTTTTTTTCTTTCCGCAAATTTGAGGGTGTCACAAGATAGTTAAGAACGAACTTGGGTACATTATTAATCGATATTTTCATTATATATTGTAGAGTCGAGATTCATAGAAGAAGCCTTTTAGTAACCGCTCATCGGCATAATTATAAGGTAAGGGAGCATTGTCCATACATTATCTTTATACTATCGAATATGATTTGAATGTTGGTACGTTTATAATTATGAAATGGTTGTGTTGATTTCTTAAAGTGTTTTCCTTGAAATGAATGTTTATGCATTATGATTTTGTTTGACTTGTTGAAAAGAGAAATTGTGTTTGGACAAATGAAAGAATTCAAGTTCTCAAACCTAAACCGTTTTTACCTTTGGAGAGGTTGTGATTAAATGTTGGAATTCAATAAAATTAAAGAGATTGCTTGAAAGGTTTTGATGTTGGTTTGAACGGTTTTGGTAGAGGGGTAGGTTGTTCCCAAAATTTAAGGGACCTCCTGAAAGTCTCTAGACCTTAATTAGACTCCTCTAATTAGTTACTAAATTACTTGTTAATTTAGTATTTAATGATCTATGTAACATGCATGCAAATATAAAGACATTTATATAAAAGAAGAAATTTCCTCACATTGAGATGGAAATAAAATGGGCACAACAAGAACTCCTTCTTGTTGTTCTTGAGTTATTAATATGGATGAACAAGAATAATCTCCAAACTAGAAGACCTCCTTCAAGTTGCACCAAGATGATACCAAATAATCTACCCTTATTATTAACTAGATAATAAGATAGATATTATACTACTAATATTAGAATATATTACTACATCAGTAATACTTAGCAAATATTAGTATTATGAGAGTTTTAGTGAGAAGAAGAGTTTTTGAGAGATGTAGGAAAAACAAGCAAGAATTGAACAAATAAAATGAACAACCATGTTGCCCTTTCATAGGCAATATGGCCGGTCACGGTGAGCCAAAAATGGGTCTTATTTTGCTTATTTTAATCACATGCAAAGTGGTAGAGTGTAGTGTTGAATGAAATGATTTTAGGTTACTATTCATGTCATAATCACATGTGACTTGTGGGCATGAATAAAAGCAACCATCATCACCTTACCAACACTACTATGATCGGCCATGTGAGGCCTTATTTGGGCCATTTTTATTTTTGATATTTGTCCCACAAATACTTATTAATCATATGCTTAATTATCTTATGTAATTAAGTGTTAATTTGATCATATAACAATTATATGCCTCAAATAAATAAATACTATGTACTCAACATTTGAAGTAATATTTTACCATTATATCAATATATAATGGGTCCCACAATGCTTAGTTAATTTATTTTACAACTCCTTGTAAATATAATTAACTAATTACCTCTATTTCAAAACCTCAACTAATTTAGTAATTTAACGATTAATTACTAAGTTAAATCTTATTTAATCATATTAAAATAAGATATAAATTTATTAGTCAATTATCGCATAATTGAAAAAAACACTTAATCGAATTTGAGTTCTTAACTCAATTTCTAACAATTAACTCTCGTACGTATCGAATATATGTGTAATGGACTAATTAACTGTATCATATACGAATAATTAGTTACTATTTGGATTTCATCCTTTAGGTGTGACCGAAAGGGATCAGTTGATCACCGTCGTCATACGACAATAACGTCAAACTCTAGTCAGCCAACCGTTATTGATTTACGTTAATCAACTGACTAATCATATATATATAATCAATAAATATCCCAATTATATTCCTTAATGAGATTTATTATGTGGCTCACTATTGTGGAGGACACCTACTCCAACAATCTCCCACTTGTCTGACACAAGTGTGCGTCACCAATTCTCTTGTCTCTTTATCACATCTCCCACTCAACGCAAGGTGTCTTTCAGGTCGCACTTGTGATTGATTATATCTAGAGTGGTTTTCTCGATAGAGAGAGTAACTGTCTGACCGAAAAATCTACCATAGATCTCTTTCCGAGCGTGGCCACGCATTTACAGTAACTTCTCCTCGAGTGGCCTTAAGATGTTTGTACCCAACGTGGGTGGACAATTCCTGTTGATTCATCTACTCTGTATGATGTAGATCACCATGATCCAGAAGATGTCCATCGGCCTCCTTTTACGGCACGACCTAGGACATCAACCAAAACCAATCAAAAACTGCACCGACTCAGATAGACGGTCGCCAGTCAAAAGAATCGACTCATAGGAATAACACGCTGCTTATTCAATTGTTTTCAAATGATATATTAGTTCCAGCCGGGTAGCCGGCAGCCGGTCCCCTTAACCGGCTAGCACATGCTGGAATCCAATTTACTTTTCTTACTTACGTTTTCATTTATAATATTTCCGATGGTTCGTTTATCGTATAAATTTACGTAATGACTTTAAATATTAATGTTTTGATTATATGATATTCCATTCGCTTGTATCACATATTTTGTGACGGTTTTTCATATATCCCACTTTGAGTCGGTTTTACACATGTTACGGTTTGAGCACTAATTTTCTATGTCCTTTGTACTCTCATTCCACTGGCTACCTCCACGTTCGTAAGGCTGGAATGTCGGAACGAGGAGTGTATCCTTACTGCTTAATTGCATGTGTTAGTGGGCATATGACGACGTTGTTGGGAGGCGAACGCTTTGCCTTGATCGACCCGGCCGTCAAATGTTGTATACTTGCGAGGTGGTGTCATTGCATGTAGCGTACCGCTTGTTATGATGCTTGTGCTCTTTTCTGCCTCTTTCGTGAAGGTTGGCCGAATTTGGGGTACTCGGCGTCTATGATTGACCGAGTCTTGGATGCGAAATGTTTATTGCAGTCGAATCGGAAAATGTGATTCGGAGAGTCTGGCCAGATTTAGACTAGGACCGTATTATGATCGTCGTTCTACCGGGAGGAAATTAGTCTACATATACGAAATGAATTGAATCGTGTATACGTTCAGGGAAATGTTTATCCCGTGGATGCAATTTTAATCATACTTGCCATGTACACTGTGCTAGTGCGTGTCATTTACTGTGAGAGATGTCGTCAACGTATTGTACGTTTGGATGGACGATTATATGATTGATTATTTGTGATCTTTGGATGACTTGGCATGGTTTGTTTGTCGACTCTCAATCTTATCAAACTTATGCCGCTAACGGTGAGATGCAAGCCCTAGTGAGTGTATGGTTGCCTAAGAGTGTCATCCCCGAGTCTTTCTATAATATGATGGTTACGGTTTTGTACTTCATGTACCGATATCTTTATATATATTGAACTGCCTATTTATCCTTCTCGTATTTCACATGTATATTTATATATGCATGCTTCTACTTTCGTATTACTGTTTAAGTATGTTTATTGTGATATGGCTGGGAGAACCCAAAGTTACTCCCCACTGACTGTGGCGTTCATGTTTTTCATGGATGAACAGGTTGCTTGATTGGATGGCTTTTTGCTTGTGGTATTTTGAGTTCGGGTGTGAGCTAGCGGGCGTTGGCCTGGATGAATCACCTCTAGACGTTGTTTAGCTAGTTAGCTAATAACTTTGTTACTTGATAACTTTTTGAGAGACTTCGTCTCTTTGTAGTATATTCTACTTTGGTTTGTAATTATTTGACATTCCTCGTATTTCTATCTTGCATGTAAAAAGTTTTAAAAACACCGTATTTTCCACTAATTAAATCACATGCTTGTATGTTTTATTTCCGCATTCGCGAGGGTTGTCACACCATGTCCAAGACAAGACAAGACACAGCTCGAGACATAGGCCAATACATGAGCCAAGCCAGCACAAGCCACACCACACGGACCACAGTCCAGCGGAAGTTACCCAACCAGCTTGCACCAGCCAACTTCCAGCCACCTAAGAGGTTCACCAGGTCATCCCAACAGCCCCTACTTTGGTCCTCTGCCAAGTCCACCTGAAGGTCAACAAAAAAGTCCGAGAAAACGTTTGCAAAGGTTTAGTCTAAGTCCAAGAAAAACAGTCTACAAGGTTCACATTCAGAAAAGAGTCCAATAGGGAATTTTTACAAATCAATCAAGTTGAGGTTCCCTTTTGCATTAGGTCAGGTAGCAGCATGAATATTAAGGTCCCTATGATCACAAGTGAAGCCTTGATGAGTCTCAATACCAAAGTAAGCAGCCAGACAACCCAAGCAGAAGACAAATTGAAGCTTTGCCATTTGAGGAAAACAACAAAACTACTTTATGCTTTCGAGTTCAGTCTATTTCTCTACTTTATTGTCTGTACTATTTAGTTCTTGAGCTCGTCCTCATTAAGTGAATTTCAGTAGATGTCAAGAGGTTAGTTGAGAGTCCATCGCAGCCCTTAGATGAGATTTGCAACCTAGGGTCAGCAAGCTTTTGTAATGCCTCTTTAACAGGCCAGCTGATTAGTGTATCAGGCAGGTTATTATTGAATGAAAACAAACCTTTGGGAAATCAAATTCTCAACTCTCAAACTTGTGCTTAAGTCTGTAGTTTGAACCAGACCTAGTTATCATTATGTGCTTGTTGTGAAAGATAGATTAGACTATGTTTGACATTACTAAATCAACTCTGTGTATACTGTGAGTTGTTTGAGTTGTGTTGTTCAAGTCTGAGTCTTAATCATGTTTTAACCTGCGGATTTAAGTCTTGAACTTATCAAGTTAACTAGTTGTCTTCTTGTGCCAAGTTGTGGGAGTCAATCAAGTGACTATATCCTTGTTACTTTTAGCAAAACAAACTGTGTCTCATTCAGGGTCCATCTTTGACTGTTTGAGTAGTTATTTGTATTTTAAATAGTAAAACCCCTCCTAAAATCTTGAAAATTATTACATTATTTTATAACACATTCAAGTTACTTGTCACAAAATTGCATAATTTGATAAGAGTTGAACTTAGGTTGCATTCATGCATACCCTGTGAGTTTACACTCCAAATTGGTATCAGAGCTTTGGTTGAGAAAAAAAGTGTTGTTAGCTGGTATGGAAGCAAGGATGGATGATCTAGCTAGAGTTGTTACTGTTCTAACTAGGAGCCAGGATGAAATCATAGGAAACAACCTCTTGTTTGCTACTGGAGGCAGAGGAAGAGGTCGTAGGAGAGGCATGGCGCCACCAGGAGGCAGAGGGAACCCACTAGATGAGGATGAGCATCCTGACTTGGATGATTCCACCAGGAGCAGCGCTTCCATCCAAAGACACACAGACAAGCATCTAAAGATAGACATCCCTGAGTTTACTAGTAGTTAAACCCTGATGACTTACTAGAATGGGTCAGGGACATTGAGAAGGTCTTTGAGTATAAAGGCTATAATGATGTTAATTCTTGTAAGGCTGCAGTTTTAAAGTTAAAGGGGTATGCTTCTTTGTGGTTTGATAACCTGAAACACCAAAGACTTAAGGAAGGAAAAGAACCCCTCAAATCTTGGTCAAACTTAAAAAGACACTGTTGAGTACAGATCCTACTAAGTACCTAGACTGGATGATATGTTAGATGAATTGAGTGGGTCCAGATTATTCTTAAAGATAGACCTCAGGCAAGGTTATCATCAGGTGAGAATCAGGGATGGTGATGAATGGAAGACTGCCTTCAAAACAAAGCATGGGCTCTATGAATGGCCTGTTTTGCCATTTGGACTATCAAATGCACCTACTACTTTTATGCGACTAATGACAGAAGTACTAAGGCCATGTTTAGACAAGTTTGTGGTGGTTTATTTTGATGACATACTCATTTACAACAAAAAATCAGGCAGATCACTTGAGGCACCTTGAATCAGTCTTTGAGATTCTGAGAGAATGCAAGGTTTTTGGGAAGCTGGAGAAATGTACGTTCATGACAGAAGAGGTTAAATACTTGGGGTATGTGGTAACAGGAAAGGGGATCTTTGTGCACCAAGACAAGGTTGATGTTGTTCAGTCTTGGCCTATCCCTAAGAACATCACAGAAGTAAGGGGCTTTTATGGCCTAGATTCATTTTACATAAGATTCATCAAGAATTTCAGTGCTATTACTGCTCCCATCACTGAATGCATGAAGAAGGGGGAGTTTAAATGGACTGAGAGTGCTCTGCAAGCCTTGAGACAAATCAAGAAGCTATTGTGTGATGCACCTGTCATCAGGCTGCCTGATTTCAACTGCCTATTTGAAGTAGAGGGTGATGCAACTGGGGTAGGAATTGGAGCTGTCCTAATTCAAGAGAGTTAGACAGTAGCCTATTTCAGTGAGAAGTTAAATAGGGCAAAGCTAAGCTATTCAACCTATGATAAGGAATTCTATGCCTTGTCAGAGCTCTTGTGAATTGGAGTCATTATTTGAAACCCAAACCCTTTGTATTGCATTTAGTTCATGAGGCCTTTAAGTATATAAGTGGCCAGCACAAACTGAAACTTAGACATGCCAAGTGGGTTGAATTTCTTCAATCTTTTAAATTTTCAAGCAAGTACAAGAAAGGAAAGCAGAACATTGTTGCAGATGCTATATCTAGGATATATACGTTGGTGTGAACCATGGAACAGAAGGTCCTAGGGTTTGAGTTCATGAAGGAGCTATACAAAGATAACAATGACTTCTATGCAAAATGGTTAGCTTAGAGTGAAAGAACAAGGGTACAAGATTCACCTTACAATCTTAAGAGAGGGTTCTTATTCAAAGGGAACAAGCTGTGTGTTCCAAAGGGCTCTTACAGAAATTTTCTGATCAAAGAAGTACATGGTAGTGGCTTGGGAGGTCACTTTGGTGTCCAAAAGACACTAGATATCTTGCAGGACCAATTCTATTGGCCTAAAATGATGGGGGATGTGCACATTGTGCTTAGAAGATGTAGAGTGTCCCAGCAGGCTAAGAGTTCCTTCCAGGCAGGTCCCTATACACCCTTAGTAGTCCCTCACAGGCCTTGGGAGGACCTCAGTATGGATTTCATTGTAGCATTGCCAAGAACACAAAGAGAAAAGGACTCTGTAATGGTTGTGGTAAATAGGTTCATCAAAAAGGCTCATTTCATAGCCTGTAAGAAGACATAAGATGCTGCTAGTGTTGCAGAGCTGTACCTGGGGGAGATAATGAAGTTACATGGGGTGCCTAAGACTATAGTGTTGCAGAGCTGTACCCACAGAACGATGGTCAAATTGAGGTGACCAACAAAACATTGGGGAGGATACTAAGGTTTATAGGAAGCAAGTCTTTGAAAGACTGGGATCTGAAATTGGCTTTAGCAAGTTTTGCAATCAACATAGCACCATCATCAGCAACATGCCAAAGTCCTTTTGAGGTAGTCTATGGAGTTAACCCTTTAATGCCTCTTAATCTATTTGTTGTTCCCAAGGAAGAAGTAAACTTTGATGCAAGGAAAAGAGTGGAGTAGATGATAAAGTTACATGAGACTGTTAGGACGCAAATTGAGAAGGCCAATGACATGTACAAAAAGGATGCCAAGGTCTGTAGGCATAAGAAAGAATTTGTCCCTAGAGACTTAGTCTGGATACATCTCTGGAAGGAAAGATTTCCCTCCAAAAGGAAGAACAAATAGGAGGCAAGAGTTGATAGCCCCTTTGAAGTCATTGAGAAGGTAGGGCCAAATGCCTACAACATTGATCCGCCAGGTGACTATGGAGTGCATGGAACTTTCAACATAGGAGATCTAAGCCCTTACTATGGAGATTCTGAGGATGAAGAAGAGTCAGGCTTGAAGTCAAGCCCTTTTAAACCTGGGGAGGTTGCAGCAGGAGCAAACCCAATGGGCCACCTTAAGCAGACAATGTCCAAGACAAGACAAGACACAACTTAAGATATAGGCCAAGACATGAGCCAAGCCAGCACAAGCCACACCACACAGACCGTAGTCCAGCTGAAGCAACCCAACTAACCTGCACCAGCCAACTTCCAGCCACCTAAGAGGTTCACCAGGTCATCCCAACAGCCCCCACTTTGGCCCTCTGCCAAGTCCACATGAAGGTCAACATAAAATTCCAGTAAAAATTTTCCAAATATTTAGTCTATGTCCATGAAAAACAGCCTACAAGGTTCACATCCAGAAAAGACTCCAACAAGGTATTTTCACAAATCAATCTAGTTGAGGTTCCCTTTTGTATTAGGTCAGGTAGCAGCATAAATGACAATGTCCCTATGATCAGAAGTGAAGCCGTGATGAGTCCCAATACCAAGGAAAGCAGCCAGACAACCCAAGCAGAAGACAAATTGAAGCTTTGCTATTTCAGGAAAAACAACAAAACTACTTGACGTTTTAGAGTTCAGTTTGTTTCTCTACTTTATTGTCTTTACAATTTAGTTGTTCAAATAATCCTCATTAGGAAACTTTCAATACATGTCAAAAGGTTAGTTGAGCGTCCCTTGTAGCCCTTAGATGAGATTTGCATCCTAGGGTCATCAAGCTTTTGTAATGCCTATATAACAGGCCAGTTGAGCATTGTATCAGGCATATTATTATTGAATGAAAACAAACCTTTCGGAAATAAAATTCTCAACTCTCAAAATTGTGCTTAAGTTTTTAGTTTGAACAAGACCTAGTTATCATTCTGTGCTTGTTGTGAATGATATATTAGACTCTGTTTGGGATTACTAAATCAACTCTGTGTTTACTTCTAGTTGTTTGAGTTGTGTTGTTCAACTCTGAGTCTTAATCATGTGTTAATATGTGGATTTAAGCCTTGATTTTGTCAAGTTAACTATTTGCCTCCATGTGCCAAGCTGTGGGAGTCAATCAAGTGACTATATCCTTGTTAGTTTTAGAAAAACAAATTATCTCTCAGTCAGGGTCCATTTCTGACTGTTTGAGTTGTTATTTGTATTTTAAATAGTAAAACCCCTCCTAAAATCTTGAAAATTCTTACAGTATCTTAACACATTCAAGCTACTTGTCACAAAATTTCAGAATTTAATAAGGTCAGCTATATTTAAAGTTGATTTGAACTCAGGTTGCATTGCTGCATACCTTGTGAGTTTACACTCCAAGACTCCTCCTTGATCATTAACCAGGTTACTGGATCATGGAAGATTCGAAGTCAAAGTTTAGCACCCTATCAGGCTATGATAGATCAAGTCGCCCAATTCTTTGATCAAGTCACTTATCTACACCTACCTCGGGAAGAAAATCAGTTTGCAGACGCTCTTGCGAAACTTTTTTTTGGGGAAAGGTAAGTTATATTGAAAGAATTCATCTAAGATGATGAAGCCAAGCAATTTCCTTAGTAGAAAGCTTGCTCACATTCATCTTGCTTAATCTAATACTAATTTCCTCCATGACTTGTTGTACTATATCCTCAGGACGTCTAATACAATGCTTAAATCTCACTTCATTTTGAACCATCCAAATCTGGTAAATAAGTGCAATATGACAAGCTCCAATATACTTCCTTTGGAGCTTAGTTCTTCCTCTACCAGCATCCAGCCACTCCACCATCTGCCTTAATCTGAATGAAACCCCAAGTTTGCTTTGAAGGATTTGGCAGCACTGCACACTGTAAATGCAGTCATACAGTACGTGCTGCATAGTCTCCATTCCATTACCACATATATCACAAGCAAAGTCCACATGCATCCCCATTCTGTTCAATCTGTCCTTAGTAAGGAGCCTATTCTGAATTGCAGCCTCTATGCATCGAACGAAGGTCACTGCTGGTTCCAAGACATTCTAAATTTCAAACAAAACGACACATACTAACCGGAAATAGATAAAAGGGGACAACGTGCCATACGCCAATGAGCCTCTCAATACCTCCTCATGCACAGAGAACTGTAGAAAAAAACACCTCTTGGTGTCATCTTGCGTTCCCTTGATCATTCACATGCACAAACAGTAATGGAAGAAGTTCACGATGGAGAATGCGGTCCCCACAAGAGTGGACCCATGATGGCAAAGAAGATCACACGTCTAGGATACTACTAGACGACAATGGAGTCAGATTGTATAAAGTACGTCATACACTGCCATAAGTGCCAAATCTTCGGGAATGAACAACATGTTCCTCCTTCACTGCATTACACCATGACATCTCCTTGGCCATTTTCTGCACGGGGAATCAACATTATCGGAAAGCTCACCCCAGGCGGAACAGAAGGTCACTGCTTCATTTTGGTAGCTATCGATTACTTCACCAAATGGGTCGAGGGAGCATCCTACACTAGTCTCACCGCTAAATATGTGGCAAAGTTCATACAAACCAACATCATCTGTCGTTATGGTTGCCCACATGAAATCATTAGTGATAATGGATCACATTTCCAGGCTGAGACAGAGGAAGTGCTAGCAAAATACATAATCAAGCAGCTAATAAGAATGTCGTCACAAGCCTCAAGAAAATAATCGACAATTACCGCGATTGGCCAAGCAAAATACCCTTTGCATTATGGGGCTATCACAGTTCAGGTAGGACATCCACTGGGGCCACTCCTTTTTACTAAACTTACGGGATGTAAGTTGTACATCCAATAGAGCTAGAGATTTCGTCTCTACGTATTCTCTTGGTTTGTGAGATTCTTGAAGCTGATTGGAAAAAGGAGTTATGTTATGAACTTGTCCTCTTCGACGAGAGAAGATTACGTGCCTTACATAATGTACAGACATATCAAGCACGTATCAAACGAGCTTTCAACAAACGGGTTTAATCCAGAAATATGAAAGAAGGGGACTTGGTGCTCAAATCAGTCAGAGCCCTCCAACCTATTGATCCATAAGGAAAATTGAAACGTAACTGTGCTGGGCCTTTCTTTGTCAAATCCATATTCTCAGGGGGTGCAGTTAGAATCACAGACCTAGATGGGAATGAATTCGCTAACCCTACCAACCTAGACCAGTTGAAACGATACTACCCTTAGCATAGGTCGAACAAGAAAGCCAAACGCGCCTCGCGTCAATCCACGTGTTGCTCATGCGACACAAAATAAAACAGGCCCCTGGCCAGTCCATTTTAATGTCACTATGCTCTTGCATTTTGACATTTGGATAATCCTCATGTCATCAACCTAACTGAATTGTACTTCTTTTGAGAGTAAGGAAGGCATACGCCGCCTTTTTCTAAGTTCATTACAAGCTCTTGCTTTGAACCATCATTCTTTTACATTTTCGAACTACGAGCAGGGTTTGATTTCTTTTTTTCTAATGATTACGTAGGCAATCTTCACAGGATTCAACCCGTCTTGATCTTAAAATTTAAATAGAAGGACATTTGCATTTGTATTTGAAATTCGACAAGAATAATAAAAGAAAATCCAATCCGTTTCTTAACTAAACTTGATCTTTTATTCATTTATTCCTTAATAATAATAATACGCTACATAAAAGAAAAATTGATGAAATAAAAGCTAGGTTTGGATTCTAAAAACTCCGCCATTTATTACAACTCAAAAAACAAAGAATACTAAATAATAAAACGTGTCTAAGGCTATTCTTCCATCTTCCCCTTGCCTTTATCATCCTTGCCAATCTTCTTGTCTCGACCACGAGTCGGGCGCTATTGCGCTATCTTAGACCTAATCACCAACGGTCTTTCTCGCGGTCTAGCCTTACCATTCCTACCCATCACCATCTTCACGACAGGAGTAGTTGTCGGTTTTGTCGCTGGATGAACAACTAGGAATCCGACTTCTTATTCCCCTTCCATCAGATACTTCTATTTCTCTTTAGCCGTCTCGCGGATTTTATAGTCTATAGGCTCGTGGTTCTTCAGTTTCTCACGTTCCTTAGGAGTACTACCCTTCCTCCACTGTAAATACGAGCGAGATACCCATAAGGAGCCCACTGGAACAGGTACATACCACATATTCCTCTGAACCCACGTAGCGGCCCATTCTCGACAAGACTCTAGAGTATGAGCCAGGGCAGTTTGGGGAATGGTATCAAGCCTCAGAATTTTCTGTTTAAGGCCCACTTGCCTCAACAGTCTTTCCGGAAATAAACATAGCATGAATTCTAAGCCAGGAAGCCGAACTGAACGAGAAGGATCCAAAGACGATGCCCCAGTGACTGACCGAAGATGCCACCATGGAACGATCCATCAAATCAAGGGACCACCCACGCTCTTCAATTTATTTTCCCAATAATTGCGTACCCTAGAAAAGTCCACCATATAGAGCCTAGTTCTCATAGTAATTGATCGAGCACGATATCCCGGCACATTAACTAGGGGCTCGATCAATCGTAATCGATCCATTAGCCATATCTGCAGCAAGGAAAAAGACTAAGTCTTCAAATAAAAAAAAGCAAAAAAAAAAATCGTAAAGAGACAAAAAGAGAAAGACAGAAAGAGAAAACAATGAGTTCTCACCTGCAAGATAATGGAACTGCCCAAGTATGGAAATTATCGATTCGCCTTTCTATTATCTAGCCCAAGAATGATCTCACCTAGACAAAGGTGTTGGAGTAAGTGTCCTCCACAATAGTGCATTTATATAATAAATCTCATTTGGAATATACGTGGCATGATTAGTATATTTTGATACTCCACGTCAGTTGATTAACGGAAATCGGTAACGCTCGGCTGACTAGAGTTTGACGTTATTAACGTATGACGGCGATGATCAACTAATCCCTTTAGGTCACACCTATAGGATGAGACCCAAATAGAATACTAATTATTTGTATACGATACAGTTTAATTAGGGCATTACATATATTTGATATGTACGTTTAGTTACGAGAGTTATTTATTGGAAATTGAGTTAGGAACTCATTTTACTTAAGTTTATTAGTCAATTATACGATAACTGACAGAATAAATTTTACGTCTTATTTTAATACGATTAAATAGGATTTAATTTAGTGATTAATCGTTAATTCATTAAATTAGTAGAGGTTATTCATATATTTTGAGGTAGAGGTAATTAGTTGATTATATTTACAACAAGTTGTAAAATAAATTAACTGGGCATTGTCGGACCCATTATATATTGATATAATGGTAAAATATCACTTAAAATTTAAGTACATATTGTTTATTAATTTGAGTCATATAATTGTTATATGATCAAATTAACACTTAATTATACAAGATAATTAAGCATATGATTAATAAGTATTTGTGGGACAAATATCAAAAATCAAAATGGTCCATATAGGACACATGTGGACCGGATTTTGCTAGTAGAAATCAATGAAGATTGTTCTCTACTAATTCAACACTCCACCATATGATTATGACACGTATGACACATGATCATTATCATTATACAATCCCATACACTACCATTATGCAGTGAACTAAAATAAAGAAGAAATCACTCATTTGGGAATAGAGGGTGCCGGCCAAAAAGGCCATTAAATAGAAAAAGTTGTTCATTTTTTCCACTTCATTCTTATGCTTTATTTCTTCTTCTTCTAAAAACGACCAACACTCTCGAAAAAAGCACAAGCAAATATATTCATGTTTCCCATTATTTACTAGTTGTAAATACCATAATATTTAGTAGTATTAATTCTTACTGTTATCTAGTTAATAAGAAAGTTTGGATTATTTAGGTGGATCTTGGGTTGCCAACAAGAAGGAGACTTCGACTTGTGAAGGTGTTTTATGGAGGATCATCCTAACCTTTCATGTCAAGAACAATCAGACGGAGTTTCTTATTGTGCCCATTATTGAGGCCGAAAACAATCCCACATGTAAGGGATGTTTTCGTGTTATTCTTTTCTTTTTATGCGTTTATATTTGCATGCATGATAACTAGATCTAAAACATTAAGTTAAGTAATTAATGAACTAATAGAGGAGTCTAATTAGAGTCTAGGACTTTCAAAAGGCACGCTGGGCTATTGCGCAGCTCCATTTGTTCTACCAGATTCAAGAAAAGACGGTCCCCCCTCATCTCTTTATAAACATGGCCTTATAAGATATAGCAATGAAAAATGCAGAATCCAAAGGCTTTGCGCCTCTCACCATAGTATAGAGTAGGGTCCCCCCTATTTATGAATCGATTAACAAAATTGTCCATACGAAAACCTTTCGAGGTAACATAACGGTCTACCTTAGCCTTGGTTGCACTGAACATTCCAGAAAGACAACTTCAAACAATGACATGTGATGGAAGTTCAGACCTTTCAATATCTCACTCTGTTTCTGTTTGGACTAATTGACAAAGAACTAAGATAGGACCTTAATCAAAGCACAAAGCCAATGATTGAGGGTTGAACTGTGATCCCAGCACACAGCTAAGGACCCAAGCTCACTTCCAAGCACAAAGCAAAGGAAGTTGTCTCAAGCACACAGCCAAGAGATGTTAACAGAAACAAGGTTTCAGTTTTATGTTTTACTTCCAATCTGTCTTTCATTCATTAGGAAATGGCCTTATATAGGCAAGGAGATTACATCCTACTCGTTCAATACATCCTAGGGCCACAATTGGCTTGCAAAAGAAACAGAAATACCAGCTACATTGTTCAGAATTAAAGCAATAAAGTAGAAAAGCAGTCTAATGAGACAATCTGCCTTAATGGGGTTGTTTAGGTTGAAACTGGTGGAGGAGTGGACTTCCAGGCTTGAATCTTGAGCTCAACTGAAGTTGGATGAATGCCACAGGGTCTGCTAAAAGATCCTCGAGCTTGTTTGTTCAAAATAGGAAAGTTTGATAGTGACATTTAAACTACTGCAAAAGGCTGAATTCCTGGACAGTTTGTAGTTGTCCCTAAGCTAACTTTTTGTGTGTTTGTTTCTGGGGGGGGAAGTCCTGGGGAAAGTTGTAGAGGACCTTCCCAAGACATAGGTTTGAGGGTTGGTTAGGCTTGTTTGATTGTGTGGGGCCCCATGGACCTTGTTTAGAAAGGCTGTGATAGGCTGTTTTTGGCTGGGGGCTGTTTTTGTTGTGTTGGGTTTGTTGGGCTGTTGGCTGAGCTTTGTTGTGGCCTAGTCTTGGGAAGTGGATGGCTAGGCTTTGTTATGGTTGTGGTGGTGTTGTATTAGCAGGCTTGAAGTGGTTGTGGCTTGGACTGAATAGAACATTGTCATAGCTGGTCATGGTGTTGTCTGAATGTAGGTTGTTGTTTTGATGTTGAGTCTTGTCTTGAGTTTGTGTCTTGTCTTGAGCTCGTGTCATGGCTCGTGTCTTGGCTTGGTCACATACTCCCGTTGCAACCTCCTTTTCTTGAAAAGGATTTGCCCTCAAATCTTCCTCACCTTCATCATCTGATTCACCATGGTAAGGACTCAGGTCTCCCACATTGAAAGTACCATGTACACCATAGCTTCCTGGTAGATCCACCTTGTAAGCATTGGTGCCTATCTTCTCCAATATCTCAAATGGTCCATCAGCTCTTGGCATGAGCTTGTTTCTCCTCTTGTCTGGAAATCTCTCTTTTCTTAAATGCAACCATACCAGATCCCCTGCCTTGAATTCCCTTGCTTTCTTAGGCCCCTTGGACCTAGCTTTGTACAACTCATTGGACCTTTCAATCTGCTTCTTGACTTGCTCATGAATCTGTATCATTTGCTCAACTCTTTTCTTTGCATCATAGCTTGCCTTGTTTCCTTTGACTTGTGCTAGGTCTGTAGGCATGAGAGGATTAGTGCCATAAACTGTTTCAAAAGGACTTTTACCTGTGCTGCTGGAGGGAGCTCTGTTGAAGGCAAACTCAGCTTTTGCTAGCTTGAGGTCCCAATCTTTCAATGACTTAGAAACAATGCTCCTTAAGATCTTCCCTAGTGTTCTGTTAGTGACTTCTGTCTGCCCATCAGTTTGGGGATGGTGAGAAGTACTAAACAATAACCTAGTCTTCAATAGCTTCCACAAGGTCCTCCAGAAATGGCTCATGAACTTTGTGTCTCTATCTGAGACAATGCTTCTAGGGACCCCATGTAACTTGACAACCTCCCTAAAGTATAGTTCAGCTACCCCCAATGCAACCTCAGTCTTCTTACAAGCAATGAAATGTGCCATCTTGCTGAATCTATCTACAACCACCATGATTGAATCTTTTCCCCTTTGAGTTCTAGGTAGGGCTACAATAAAGTCCATACTGAGGTCTTCCCATGGCTTGTTGGGTACTGGAAGTGGTGTGTAAGGGCCTGCTTGAAAGTGTGCCTTGGCTAGTTGACAAGATCTGCATCTCTTGAGGGCATCTTGCACATCACTGAGCATCTTAGGCCAATAGAACTGATCTTGTAAGATGTCATAGGTCTTCTGTCCCCCAAAGTGACCAGCAAGGCCATTGGAGTGAACCTCTTTGACCAGTAGTCCCCTATAAGGTCCCTTAGGCACACATAGTTTGTTTCCATAGAATAAGTATCCTTCTTGAGCTGTGTACTTGCTCCCTTTCTTGACTTGCCCTTCTTGGTGTACCTCCCATTCATGCTTGAAGTCTGGGTCCTCTTGATAGAGCTCTTTCATAAATTCAAACCCCAACACCCTTTGCTCCATGAAGGTCAACATTACAGACCTTCTAGACAATGCATCAGCTACAACATTGTTCTTACCCTCTATATACTTGCTGGAGAATGAGAAGGATTGCAAGAACTCTACCCATTTGGCATGCCTGGGGTTGAGTTTGTGTTGTCCATTGATGTATTTGAGAGCCTCATGATCAGAATGAAGCACAAAAGGCTTAGGCTTCAAGTAGTGTCCCCAATGATTCAATGCCCTCACAATGGCATAGAATTCCTTGTCATATGTGGAATAGTTAAGCTTGGCCCCATTTAGCTTCTCACTAAAGTATGCCACAGGTTTCTTTTCTTGAGTAAGCACAGCTCCTATGCCAAGACCACTGGCATCACACTCTACCTCAAAGAGTTTGTTAAAGTCTGGTAGAACCAATATTGGAGACTTGCACAATAGCTCTTTGATCAGATTGAAGGACCTTTCAGCCTTCTCATTCCACTTGAACTCTCCCTTCTTC
The DNA here is from genome assembly GCA_022085475.1 of Heliosperma pusillum. NCBI lineage: Eukaryota > Viridiplantae > Streptophyta > Magnoliopsida > Caryophyllales > Caryophyllaceae > Heliosperma > Heliosperma pusillum. Next base: position 8,840 of record JAIUZE010071168.1, on the reverse strand, counting down.
ATGCACTCAGTAATAGGGGCCATGATTGAACTAAACCCTTGTATGAACCTCCTATAGAAAGATGCCAATCCATGGAAACTTCTTACATCAGTAACAGTTTGGGGAATGGGCCATTCCTTGATTGCTTGCACTTTCTCAGGATCAACTGCTACCCCTTTCTTAGAGATGATGAACCCAAGGAAGTAAACCTCAGGCTGCATGAAGGTGCACTTCTCTAGCTTGCCATACAACTTGTTTTCTCTTAGGACCTCAAACAACAACTTCAGATGTTGCAAATGTTCTCCCTTAGTTGAACTGTAAATAAGAATATCCTCAAAGTAAACCACTACACACTTGCCTAAGTAAGGCCTTAGGACCTCTGTCATCAACCTCATGAAGGTGCTAGGGGCATTAGACAACCCAAAAGGCATCACCAGCCATTCATAGAGCCCATGTTTAGTCTTGAAAGCTGTCTTCCATTCATCCCCTGCTCTTATCCTCACTTGGTGGTAGCCCTGCCTCAGATCAATCTTAGTGAACACTTGAGCCCCACTTAACTCATCCAGAATATCATTAAGTCTAGGTATGGGAAACCTATACTTGATGGTAATGTTGTTGATGGCCCTACTATCAATACACATACGCCAAGTCCCATCCTTCTTTGGCACAAGCAAGGCTGGTACAGCACAAGGACTGAGGGACTCTCTGACATAGCCCTTGTTGAGTAGTTCACCTACTTGAAGTTGGAGCTCTTGTGTAGCCTTAGGGTCACTCCTGTAGGCTGGCTTGTTGGGTAAGATAGCTCCAGGCACTAGGTCAATGTGGTGCTCTATCCCTCTAAGTGGTGGCAGTCCACTAGGAAGCTCAGTAGGGAAGACATCACCATAACTTTCTAGGATAGATTTGACCTCTTCAGGGATATCAATGATACTCATCCCAGTCTCCTTGACTAGCAATATGTATACAGGTTGTAGCTCACTTAGCTCTTGTGCTATTTCTGATTCACTTATCAACATGACTTCTTTGGAAGCCTCACTCATGGGGTTTGGGTTGATCTTTAAAGCAGGTGGTAAAGGTGCTAGGGTGATCTTCTTCTTCCCATACTTGAAGGTGTAAGTGTTGTCTCTCCCATGGTGTATGGCATCCCTATCAAACTCCCATGGCCTCCCTAATAGAAGGTGACAAGCATCCATAGGCAGTACATCACACAAGGCCTCATCAGCATATCCTTTCCCAATAGAAAATGGAACAACACATTGTTGATCTACTCTAACTTCAGCCCCCTTGTTCAGCCACCTAAGCTTGTAAGGTTGAGGGTGGTCTTTGGTGGGCCAATGTTAGTTTATCCACCATTGTCTTAGAGGCTACATTGGTGCAACTCCCTCCATCCACAATCAGATTACACACCCTCCCTTTTATGGTGCACCTAGTTCTAAAGATCTGGTGTCTTTGATCTTCTTCTAAGGGTTGGGGTTGTGTGTGCATCACCCTCCAAGTCACCAGACTTAACCCAGCATCAGGTTCTATCAACTCCTCACTAGCCTCTATCTCAGGCTCTTCCATCTCCTCATCACAGACCAACACCTCATCATCTCCCCAATGGATTACTTCTAGGGTACTCAGAGCCCTTTTAGATGGGCATTCTCTAGCAAAATGCCCATACCCTTGACATTGAAAGCACTTTTTGAGAGGGGTAGTCTTCCTTTGGCCTGCCTCAACAGCCTTGCCTTTATCAAGGTTGAAAGGAGTCTTAACAGGAACCACAGGTTCTCCTATCTTAACTCCTACAAAAGGCTTGAAGGTGGGGGTTCTGGAAGGTGTCTTAGAAGCACTGGCCTTTCCTTTTCCCAATTTTTCTACCCTTAAAGACAAGTTGACAGCTTCCTCAAAGGAGTATATGTTTTGTAGCCTGACTTTGCTAGCTATCCTTTCATCCAACCCCTCTAAGAACCTTGCTATCTTTTGTTCAGATTTCTCAACAACCTCACATTGCAAAGTGAGTTGTTCAAAGTCTCTTAGGTAGGACTCTAAAGGTCTTTGGTCTTGCTTTAGGTGAGTAAGCTTAATGAACATGTCTTGAGTGTAGTCCCTAGAGACAAACTTAGCTCTCATTTTCTTTTTCAGTTTGAGCCATGACTTTACAGGTTCTTTCCCTTCCCTAACCCTCAAGGTTTTCATGTTTTCATACCACAGTGAGGCATAGCCTTTTAGTTTCATGATAGCAACCTTAAAAGCCTTTCTATCAGTGTATCCTTTAAACTCAAAGACTCTTTCTACAGACCTTAGCCAATCTAAGAAATCATCAGGGTTCAAGCTACCTAGAAAGTCAGGAATCTCTACCTTGATATCTTTGTCTTGGTGTCTGAGAAGGCTGTGATCTGAGCCATCTGAATCTGACATTTCAAACTGATCTACAGGTTGTCTCCTTCTTACTCCACCTTGTGGGAAAGGTGCTCCTCTTCCTCGACCTCTGCCTCCCCTTGTATTATTGTTCTGTTGGCCCTCAAGGAGTTCATTGACAGATCTAGAGACCTCCATTACAGTTCTGGCAAGATCTTGAACTGTGTTTTCAAGACCTGTGATTCTCTCTTCACTCATGGTTGTATTTTGTGTTTTTAATGTAGTTAGGTAGATGAACTCACAAACCAAAGCTCTGATAACCAATTTGCACTGAAACTATTCAGAAAGACAACTAAACAATGACAATTTGATTGAAGTTCAGACACTTTGCAATACTCTGTTTCTGTTTGGACTAATTGACAAAGAACTAAGATAGGACCTTAATCAAAGCACAAAGCCAATGATTGAGGGTTGAACTTTGATCCCAGCACACAGCTAAGGACCCAAGCTCACTTCCAAGCACAAAGCAAAGGAAGTTGTCTCAAGCACACAGCCAAGAGATGCAACAGAAACAAGGTTTCAGTTTTATGTTTTACTTCAAATCTGTCTTTCATTCATTAGGAAATGGCCTTATATAGGCAAGGAGATTACATCCTACTCGTTCAATACATCCTAGGGCCACAATTGGCTTGCAAAAGAAACAGAAATAACAGCTACATTGTTCAGAATTAAAGCAATAAAGTAGAAAAGCAGTCTAATGAGACAATCTGCCTTAATGGGGTTGTTTAGGTTGAAACTGGTGGAGGAGTGGACTTCCAGGCTTGAATCTTGAGCTCAACTGAAGTTGGATGAATGCCAAAGGGTCTGCTAAAAGATCCTCGAGCTTGTTTGTTCAAAATAGGAAAGTTTGATAGTGACATTTAAACTACTGCAAAAGGCTGAATTCCTGGACAGTTTGTAGTTGTCCCTAAGCTAACTTTTTGTGTGTTTGTTTCTGGGGGGGGGAAGTCCTGGGGAAAGTTGTAGAGGACCTTCCCAAGACATAGGTTTGAGGGTTGGTTAGGCTTGTTTGATTGTGTGGGGCCCCATGGACCTTGTTTAGAAAGGCTGTGATAGGCTGTTTTTGGCTGGGGGCTGTTTTTGTTGTGTTGGGTTTGTTGGGCTGTTGGCTGAGCTTTGTTGTGGCCTAGTCTTGGGAAGTGGATGGCTAGGCTTTGTTCTGGTTGTGGTGGTGTTGTCTTAGCAGGCTTGAAGTGGTTGTGGCTTGGACTGAATAGAACATTGTCATAGCTGGTCATGGTGTTGTCTGAATGTAGGTTGTTGTTTTGATGTTGAGTCTTGTCTTGAGTTTGTGTCTTGTCTTGAGCTCGTGTCATGGCTCGTGTCTTGGCTTGGTCACATACTCCCGTTGCACTTGGTCAACCAAAGAAGGTCCCTAACTTTAGTCTTATACCCTTGAGCTAAGGGGTATCGATGGTGCATCTTTAGGATCCCACCATCCCATGACAGCTATTTCCTCGGGAAAGGAACAAATATCGCATCCAAGGAAGGCGAAAACATGCAAATTTGGGTCCCAATACTCAAGACAAGCATCCCGGAAAGGCCTCACTACCTTTACTAATTTTAGGCTTAATATTGATCCTAAATTGAAAGCACCCATATCGTGTTTCTTTACATTGATAACGTCGTTACTCCACTCCTTAAGACAGTTTTTGAAAGCATCCATGATTGTGAAAGTTTTGTTTTTTTAGAGAGATTTTTGTGATTGACTTATGATAGACAGAAGAATTATATGAGTAATAGCTTCCTCGACATTTATATTTATACTATTCGCTCTATCCCAAGTTAAATTAAGGACGTATTAACCCGGGAATGAACGCAACATGAGCTGCGCCCTTTCGAAGAGTCACATCTCTTGTTGCGCCTCCTCCCCAAATCCTTTTTCCTGATTTCCAGCTTTGGATCTTTCCGAATTTACGTCCAACTATAACTTCCTATTTCTATAGGATACGGATTCGGTAATACGCTGATTTTTAATAATATTGGCTTTCCTAATCCTGGTCGGGTTCGCTTTCGAAACGAAATTCGACATTATCGCCAAACAGGCACATTTACTCATTTTATTTCATTTCCATTTTAGGAAATCATTGCTAACCGTTTTATACTAATTATTCATAAACTTACATTTCCTTTAAACTTTTTTTTTTTTAGGGGATAGCCCTCCCTACCGTCCAGTCATTTTTGCGCATTCCATTTTTCTTTTGGCTCAAATTAGACCACTAATATGCTACATGTAAATTATGTGATTTGTATCTATATGATTGCCATGTAATTTTCGACAGCATGACGGCAGAAACCGTCGTCTACCGAACCTATTTTTTAGGACTAACCTGCAGGAACAAGAAGAACACCCAACGGTAAAGGCACTCGGGCAATCAAATACAATCAGAAGAAGCATGCATATCAAACTCGGGCCTCTCGCCCAAAACAAAAATCCCAAAATCTGAAACCGGGGGCTTTCGCCCAAAACAAAGTCAATATATACAAAAGCAAGCCAAAATGTACAAGTCAAAACAACAAAATGCAGCTAATCCTCATCACCACCCAGCATGGCGACGGCCACCTCGAGAGCGGCAATCTCGTCATCTCTAGCCTCCGGCTCCCTCAACAGACGAGTTATCTCCTCCCTAGACTCCGCTAACTCCCGCTCATGGTCCCTCTGTGAAGGAAATGCCTCATTTCATAAACTTCATTTCAAAAATACAAAAATACAACAGAAAATGAAAAGGGAGTGAAAGGTTCATACATGTCGGTCCCGGCCACCTACGAGTGCCTCAACAGCTAAAGCCCGCACCTGGTTGGCCACCCTTCATAACGCGACGTGCTGAGACGGTGCCACCTACATTCAAGTTCAGTTAGTGGTCAAAATCAAAATGCATTCTTATGCAATGAAATAGTCAAAATTGGAACCGCACCCTCCTCACAAGGTGTTGCCACTTCTCCAGGCCAGCATCGGTCACCACCTCACTAAAATCGATGAGCTCCGAAGTCGTTGTAAAGTCGGCCGCGTAAGTGTACTCGAGCACCTCGGGGTAGGCTGGGGGCTCGACGCCTGCCACCTCGATCCCTTGCAAAGATCAAATGGTTTCTTACCAATTTTTCTCCATTTCCTCGAAATAAAATTCAAATAAAATAGGCAATGCTTACCACTATCGACCAGTACGCCAGTCTCTAGTGAACGAACCCAGAGTAGTCCTGACCAAGAAGCAGGAGGGCGTCCCCACTGGCACGGGCCAAGCCAGCCTCTCTCTCGGCCTCAGAGGGCTCCCTAAACATCGACCCCAGAGGGTCGATGGGGACCGTAAAGGTGTCACAAGAGAACGGTCGGGTCAAACGCTCACCTAGGTACCACACGGGTCCCATGGGCGTCCTCAACAACAACCGACTCGCACTCTTAGGACGCAGGCCCTCGGCTAAGAAAGACGGAGCATCCTGGTAGTCCCTCCAAGGTCTGGGCACCGACTAAAATTAAGAAACAAGGGGTCATTCCTTATAATCAGTTCTAGAAACGAAAGGGTCGTTCCTATGATCATTTCTAAAGACGAAAAAAAAAGCAAGAAACTTACGGGATCCAAATGCAGGCTCTTTTTACGACACATCACTCAGTGCTTCACAACGGGGTACGCTCTTGGCTCCGGCTCTGTCCTTTTGTGCATGAAGCCCGGAAAGTAGGAGTACACCCATGCCTGCAAACAAAACAAATAATCATTTAACAACAACAAATATCGATCTTTCGATCAAATGCGAAACGAGTTACTCAACTCATACAAAAGGAAGGTTCATACCTCCAACAAAAGCCGAGGACCAACAGTAGCGGGAGAAGTCCCCTTCTCCATCAGCTCGGAGCCCTTTCTTTTCTCGTTCCCCGGCCCCGGCATGGTCTGACCATGGCCCTTATATAGCAGGTGAGAACCGCAAAGCCAGGAGTAACCCAGTCCCACCGACCTAGGCTACTCAAGTCAGACAAAAAAGGAAGAGGCTTCGTCGACAACCTCTTCCCCTTGTCTCCGAAGTAGATCGAAGGCAAGAACCACCACAGCCAAAGTCGAGCTCTCTGCTCAGTTGTACAAGGAGGAGGAGGTACCATCTTCCCATTTATCCTTACCCACGCCAGAGTCCTACCAGCAAAGTAGTCACTGATGTAAGTTCTCGGAACGAACCCAGGAATGATAGCTATCCCCATTGCCAAGTTTCAGCCTATTAAGCTCCTCGCGTCCTCCGAGTCAACCCTCATGGCCGTCGACGGCCACTCTAGAGACTCCTCTCCTCCCCCGTTGTATCCCAATATCAATCAAGAAAGGAGCTATAGATACCTCGAACCTACACCTTCCGCCAACCACCCAGTGATGATTGGGCCGCATGTTTGGTACAACGAAACGATTTATGACAATTCATAAGTTTATCGTCAAGTGATAGCTCAAACACTTGTGTCTACCCCTTGGTCATCATATACCACTAATACGGTTGTTTTGACAGTCATTAGAGTCATTTTTGAGTCCGGGTCAAAAACCGCTTCATTTTCTATATTCCGTTTTTTAAAACCGTGTCTGAACTCTCGAGAATATTCCGGATATTTTAATATTTAAAAACCTATCCTTTCTCGGTAAAATATATTCATATTTTATTGAGAAAAGAATTCGAAATCTACCGCAATTCCCAGGCCATAAAGAAACGCGAAAAGCTTTCTTTCAAAGTAGGAAACTGCTCGAGAGATGACGCAGCAGGAGCTGCGCCTCTTCCAAGAGTCGCAGTGCCTGCTGCGCCTCTTCCCCCGCTATGTTTTCTTATTTCCGGAATATTTTCTAGATTTCTTTCCGTGTTCGAGTTATTCCAAAACTCTTCGGATTTCTCCCTATATAAGGAGAGGTTCGTGCACACTTTCAAGGCACGCTAGTGTTCTGCCCCTTCTTTGTCTCTCTTTGAGTTCTAGATCTTTCTCTAAGCATTTTGGCAACTACGTGCTTGATCAATCGAACACGTAAGCTCAGATCCTTCTGGATACCCGTCACGTTATTGCATTGACCTACCAATTTGACCAACTCAACAATAATCAATCTTAATTAATCAATCGTTCCTCTTGCGAGGGCACTTTCTTTACATTCGAGACGAGCATTCGCTAAATCGTTAACTTTAGTTCATATCTCGTTTCGTGAACATATAAGTCTGAGGGTTTTTAATCTCATTTATTGTATTTTATTTTTTCTAATGTAAGATTCATGTCGGATTTACGTCAAAAATCGATTTTCAAACCTTTTCTTTAATCTTTCATTATTTCTTTTAGTTTTATTATTTAGATAGTTTGTCTTGACTTAAATCCCTAATAATCAATATTAGTCGGTTTATGTCATCTATCAATTTGTGTCTTTAGAGGTTAGATTTGTTCATATCAAATCTCTAAATTCGTCTTTGAAACAAATTGTATAATTAATATTATCTAAATCACTTAAATTCGAATTGTAGATCATTAATAAACTGTAATGCACCAACGAAAACTAACTCTTTGTGTTTCTGGCTTGACCGGTTGTGTCGCAGTCCCGATACAAAAATAATTACCCACACTTAAGCTAACAACATAAAGAATGTAATTAGGGAAGTAGGGATCGATCCTCAGGGAGTACGTGTTAACTATGAATTGCTATGGAGTGATTTTTATTTAAGTTCGATTTATTTGAGGTGATTATCTAAACTACTAACATAAAATAAAATGACAAGTATACAATGACGATATTTAAATGACAAGTATGAAAATTGCGATAAAAATAAATCTAATCTAATTGATGACGATAATAAAATTGCAAGATAAAATGAACTAGTCTACTTGACGGAAAGGAAAGTCTGACACCCTCAAATTTGCGGAAAGAAAAAAATAATTTAAATAAATAAAGGATGAGAATACGTTTCTAATAGGTTCACTTTAGTGAAAATCGGTAAATTTTAAAACCGGAACCTACTATTAAATATATTCATCATAACAAAGGTGTCTTAAAGAAAACGGTTCATAACAAAAAGGAATTAATATTATACATAAAAATTATCCAAAACGGGAGACATATCTCCCGTATAAATACGAAATAAAAGAGTGTATAATAATATAAAATCCTAAAGAACCGAATATAGGTCCAAGGTAAATACTTCGCTCGCTAGCTCGTCAATGTACCCAAGTATGCATCACAAACCTGCCAACCGCATTAAATATAAACACGGAAGCCACAGTCAGTGGGGAGGAACTCGAGTTTCCCAGCCCGAAATGTCGAGTTAATAAAACATGAATAAACATAAAACGAGATGTATATGGAAAATACAAAACCTTAACATATACGATATGCTTTTCATGTTATGAAACAAATAACTAACATATAACCTATCATACGAAGGATAAGCTACTCATGCAAGCTATCATGTGAATCGGTTAACAACCTATACCACGAGGTAGGGAAGATAGTATTTCAGCTCAGAGGTTA